>WBNO01004537.1:584753-762951 GCA_013400575.1 Peucedramus taeniatus | reverse complement strand
CGAGGCCCCGCCGGCAGAGGGAGCGCCCCGGGGGCTCGGTCCGGCGGAGCTCGGAGCTGCCCGGTCCGCACACGCTGCCCCCGCCTGCGGGCAGAGCTCACGGAGCTGCCGCGGCACCGCCGGGCACTGGGCTCTGCCGAAGGGCTGAAGTTCTGCCACGCTCCTCCGACAGCGTTACAGAGAGATTCCTGTCTGTGTTTTACCGTCAGCGCCCTTCAAGCCAGGTGGAACAGCCCTTCGTTTATATTCACAAGATATTTTCTGCTTCTTTCAGACTTTTGCAGAGGCAGCTGAGGACCCGAGAAGAGCATTCCCTCTTGTCATCCTGCCGTGAGATAGGAAGCGGCTCTTCCCACCGTTTGACGGCTGACACTGCAGCACCAGAGATGATACGGGTTATCGACCCGGCTGTCTCCCTCCGGCCTTTCCAGCCCTGCCTCGGCAAGGTCCCATCCAAAGCTCACCAATGCATCTCTGCCATGCTGCCAAAGAGATACCGGGATGCTTTCCAAGCCAGTAGTTGTATGGCCAGATATTACCTTTGACATAAGATTTTGGGGGGTTTAGTTTGGTTTTTCTCAGTGAGTGGAGTATTTTAACAGGCCACCAAAAGAACATGGGAGAGTGATGTAAAGCACATCCAAATTCTGAGAATTATTTCATAACAACATGTAAAGTATTGGAATAGTTGAGACTTCCAGTACTAAACACCCCTCAGCCTTAAGTTTATCTGAAGCATACTAACAATCTCTCTCACAAAAAAAAAACATTCTCCCACCTTTTGCCCAAAAAAAAAGAAGTATGTGCTAAGGATATATGGAGCTGCTTAGCAGGAACATACATCCAAAACCAAACAATCCCTAAAACAGGATTGTACCACAAAGGTGGTACTTGGTGACAGTCTGTGCACCCAGCTCACACTCGTGGACGTAGCACAGTTGTGTTTCATTAAACTTCACTAAGCTTGGAAAGAAATCACCTAAACTGCGTTTTTGAAGTTTTCATCATTGTGCAGAACCATTACCTGAACCACCTCTTTCTCTATGAAATAAAATTTGCGTGCATTAGAGGTTCTCTACTGAATACAGTACTGGTGGTAGTATGACTCCTAATACTCCTGAGTTTGTAATTAACAGCTTGCTGATACAGACAAACCATAAATACCATTCTCCAATGACAGAGGCTCAAAGGACAAACAATGGCACAAAAATCCTTGGTGTGGAATAAAAGTGTTCCAAATCAGCATTAATATTGATTTATCCATTAATATGGACTTAGAAAATGTGGTTGTTCACCAAGAGCATTCTCAGGCACACCTTGAGCACAAAGCACTAAACTATTTTCAGTGAAATCCGTCTGAAAACTTTGGAACCTATAAAGAGTTACAAAAACCTATGAAGAGAACAAAAAATCCAGCTGAAAAACCAAAATGATTAAGAAAATTTTAAAAAACCATTACTCCTGCAGAGTAGTCCTAGTGGTGCAAGTTCATCTTGGAGCCTTTGGAGGTAGCAGGGCTCTGTTCTCACAGAATTCCATATGCATTTTCCTAGGATACGACCATAAAAACACCTCAACACCTCTCCTTTCACATCTCTAAGGCCAGTACCACCTTAAAAAACCTATGCCAAGTGAGGGAGCTTGATTTTAGAAACATAATACCAGGCTTAAATGGGTCAGTCAAATAACCAAGAGTACTTGCAGGTGTTCACTATCACCTGGCACCTGAATTAATACTTCACTGAAAGAAGGGAAAACCCTCCAGAGATATCCACAGGCTCTCCACAGGCTCAAGTAAACATTCCTGCACCTCACAGAAGTCCATCTCACTAGCTTATTCCTGGAAATTATAGCAGTGAGAAGTTCTGATTAGAAAAAGGAGAGCTGCATTCTGGAGAATGAACTGGCACAGCCTTTATCTGAGAATTGATGCACAGGCAGGAATCTGATGCAACCAAGTTATTTCCTCTCTCCAAACCATCATCTAGAGGTGGTTCAGCTGACACCAAGTCAATAGAGACCAGCCCTCTATGCCTGAAGTAAATCTTTCAGAAAAACCTGCCAGAATGGGGTTCAAGAGATTGAATGATGGCCAAGAGCAATGATCCAACCCCTGTTTCCACTTTCAGTTTGAGGATCAGGTACTGGAGATAATCTCCACCTTCTGCAGTCAGATGCTACTTCTCCATCATGGCAGCCTGAGTGCCAAAAGGTGCATTGGACAGAGCAAAAGCACAATCCATCCTTGGGTTTTTGTTTGGTTTTCTTCCTAATCCACACCTAGAAGCAACTTTTATCTCTAGCTGACTTAACTGAGCTTTGTAAAGACGCACTGGATAAACTGTGATCTTCCCACTGTCAGTGACAACTATTTCCATGGTGCATCCCACCTAGGAATATTATTCTATGTGTCCCAAAGCAGCATCTCTTAGCCCTTGCTGAGACACAAATCCCAGGCCAGAAGGATTATCACACACTCAGCCCCAGTCACAAAGCCAACATGGCCTTGAGGAGACTCAGCAGGGGAAGTGTTTCCTTTTATGCATGTTACTTGTCACTTCATAACCAATCTTCACAGCTGCAACAACATTTCTAAGGTTACAGAGGAATTCAAAGGCAACTAACCACACCCCCTCCCTTAGCATTTATAACAAAATTATGAACCAAATTGTTGTGGCAGTCTTACCTGTAGCATGTGTAAGTCAGGTACTTCCCTCACCAGTGATCCTGCAGAGGTGGCATCGGGAGAACCGACTGGAACCTGCAGCTCCCCAAAGCTCTGTGTGTCAGCAGCTTTGAGTTGGTGTCAGGTGGAACTTTGTAGTTGTCAGTGCTTGAACAGTCTCAGAAACTCTCAGTGCTTGTTGGGACAAGACCAGCATAACTAATTTTTTAACACACCACTAGGCCTATATATACTCCAAGGCGAGAGGAAATGGCCTCAAGTTGCACCAGTGGAGGTTTAGACTGGGGATCAGGAAAAGGCACTGCCCAGGGAGCTGGCTTAGTCACCAACCCTGGAGGTATTTAAAAGATGTGTAGATGTGGCACTTAGGGACTGGTCTAGTGGTGACTTGGCATTGCTGGGTTGATGGCTTGACTCAATGATCTTAAAAGATTTTTTTCCAACCTAAATGATTTCATGATTTAAAAACTCTCCAACAAACCAACAAAATCCAACAACAGCTATGGAACACTGCTGTAAGAACAAGTGCTGTGGGCAGTTTCTCAGCAGCTCTCATGAAATCTTGCTGGGCCTGGTTTAAGCTGGTGCACAAGATGAATAAAGCTGCTCCCAAGAGCCGAACACCATGGTGAAGGCATAGCCTGACACATACAGTGAATCACTTCAGGTCTAGGAAGAGAAAGCGAAGGCTGACGTGGTAGCGTTTCCCATCACACTTTCTACCAGACAGGGTGACCTTTATCTGAGATCAAAGGCACGGGTGGCTGGGGATTTCTTCAGCTCCTGGGCAGGGGCTCTCTGAAGAGGCGCAGCGCCGCTGCCTCTTGCTGTCACTGCTGGGGCTGGGGAAAGGCACACAGGAAATCCTCAGTTACAAATAGAAGCTGGAGTTTTCACTTCAGGAGATAACATCAGCTTTTCTTAGAGGCAGAGGAGACAGAAAAAGGCAGCAGCCAGGCAAACCTCCAAGAACAAAGGGACGAACCTCGACGTGAACCTGCCTCATGAACATTTGAATGTGGAATCAAAGCAACTGGAAATGCAGAGAGAGGGGTTTAGTCAGTGCCCAAATTCAGCACAAATTAAACAGAAAGAAAATGCCAAGGTCTGTAAAATAGGCTGAGAGTCTGAGAGCACACTTTCCCTTCTCCTGCACTGCATCAAAGAAACCAGTATTTTCCTTGGGTAACCACAGGCAAAACTTCACTCTCCTAAGGGTAGGCCACAGCAAGTCTCTTCATTGTCCACCACTCCTCTGACATACAGGCAACTGGTACTTCTACACCTCTCCTTCAGGTGCCCATAGTTACTGCTTTCTGATCAAGTTTAACCTTCCTTGGAGAACTGCCTCCCTAGCCTTCATGTGTAGCTGCTACACGGGTTGCCTGCATGTGCACAAGATCTTCTGCTAAGCTACTGACCAGATCTTCCTTACTTTGTATTAACTGTTAATTATTTTAGCTAATGTGACTGCATCTGCCTGTATAAACAGCTTTGTGAAAAAGGAAAATTGCCATTATTACTGAATACCAGTAACAACTTACTCTCATCTACCATAAATTATCTGCACGTCCTTGTCTCCTGTCCTAGCGCTGAGCAAACTGCCCTTTCCATTCCACTGAGACACAGTTCCTCACACAGACACAAACCTTTCCCATTTCTGCTGGAGAAGTGGCTGCTCCCCAGAAGTGGGCTGCTTTACTGGGGAAGAGGAGAAGCTCTCTGCTAATTGAAATACATGGCTCTGTGCATGTTTTTATTATCTAAGCACTTGTGGTGACTCGGGTGTTAGCACAGCTCCAGGAATGCCTCCTGTTTATCAGGTTGTGCAATCCGTCACTGTCAGCTGAAGGAGGTCTCAGGAGCAGCGTTTCTAATTTGATTTGAAAATATACATGGAAACCTGAGCCTGCTTTTAGCAAGAATGATGGGGTTGGCCTAATGAACACAATCTCTCTTGTCGCTCTCGAGAACTGTGTGTCAACAACCAAAGTTTAGGTTCCCTCCGTAGCTGCAGCAGCTTCTGTGGGGAAGCAGTAGCTTCACATCTGTGTCATGTTCTTGGTTCTGCTTTACCACTGAAAGGCATTTCAGTGAGATTTAACAGGCAAATGTAAACAGGGAGGAAGTTCTTCCATGGATCTCTTGACAGGAAGTTTGCAACAGGCAATTTTTTTTCATGGCAACTTCTTCCTCTGAGCCTTCATACACTTGTGTGGTACCAAATGGTGCTAATGAAGTGTGTATCCAGAGAGCCAGTTCTCAGATAGCTCAGAAGTTGTCACTGCTTTCCCCACCAAAAACCAGCTACAGGAAAAGGAACATGTCACAGAAGCCACACAGATTTCTGGCCACAGCATCATCCACTTCAATATTTACAGATTTTAACTTGTCAGAGAAAAAACTAAATAAACAGCCCCACACCTTTCTTTTACCCTTCTATTGCTGAAAAGATAAATCTCTTGCCACAAATCTACAAGACTACAGTGATGTCACTTTGCCACATCCCAATGACTGATATAATTTGCTATTAACCTCTATTTTTTCCTCCTTTTCCCATTTCCTGGATCTTACTTCTCTGACAGATTCTGCACTTGGCAGTTTAAGTATAAAGTGCCAAGACACCCCCTGCATGTTTGATGTGGTTTGTTGTACTCTAGAAGAGCTTGCCAGGCACATCTTGGAATTTTGCTCCGTAGTAACAACGACCTGCCAAGGAATATTCAGTGTCAAGGGCCGGATTCTGTTCCTGGGGAAATCAAAGTTAACCTTGGTTCCCTTGGAGACTGAGGAAGTCAGGAGACTTTGGTATTTTGGAGACAGTGTAAAAAATAATATCCCTTAAGAGTCTTTGGGTTGAAAAGGTCAGATTTCTCCCACCAAAAAGGACTGGGAAAACCCTTGACAGTGAAGAACAGAAAACACACAAGCCCCTGCACATACTGTCACGTTGCTGATGAAAACCCCCCTCATTTCCATCAGGGTGGGAGACAGGCTGCTCTAGTTCCACAGAAGCCATGGAGAAAAGCTTGCACTGCCTCTCCTGCTGGCTCCCACCCAGGAGGACATGTACAGACACACACTTAACACAGGGAGGTTGTGACACCAGAAACTCTGTGTTTGTGTGTGTTGGGGGGGTGGTCCCTCTCTTAGATTGCCTCCATGACTCTCTATTTTGAAACCACTCCTGTGATTCTTGTTTCTTTTCCTGATCAATTAAACATGCTGTCCTTGAGAAGCCAAAGAATTTCCATCTACAAAGACCACATCTATTACTGAAACATACCCTGTTTAAAGTATCTCAAAGCCTAGTCAGGATCCTGTCTCTATTGCCTCCCAAGTTCAGTAGTTTTGAAATTTATGCAGGAAATGGAATTTCCTCCTAAATTAGCCTGCCCACTAGCCTTCCAAAGCACTGCAGTGATGCTGCTGCAAGGTGACATTTCTTGGAGCAGCACTGCAATACTGAAGCATTCCCAAGGGAGGGACAGTACTGTTGCCTACAGCAATCTTTCCACAGATTTTCTGCAGTACAATCCAGCCTAAAAGAAGCATGTGAATAAAGATAAGAATGCCAAGTGTGCCCAGTTGAAAACCAGAAAACACACATTTTATATTAGCTTAGAACTGTGGACATCATTGCCTGGCTGAACTCAGTGTTTGCAGCAATTCCCTGCTTATTAAATAAAAGAAAAAAAAATCCCTGACAACAATTCCCTAGTGGGTTCTAGTCTTTTCTAGAACCAGCCAGCCAGAGACCTCAGAGTATTCAAGAAATGTCATCTTCAGCTCCAACAGATATTGAGGTCAACTGCTCAGCTATTATTTACATCCATACCTCTCAGAGTAGTGAAATAGCTGTCACCACCTGGCTGGAATTCAGCTCTGCAGAGGGCAGTTATCAAAACCTAAACATCAGTCTGTCAGAACTTATACACCACTGTTCTCATAGCAAACCAACACGACTTTTCTAATTCTCCTCCAAATGTCTCATTTCCAGAAAATGTAAACCTTTATGCACCTAAGAGCAGTATTCAATATATTTTACCATATTCTTTGAGTCTTTGCTGCAGGTATTGTACATAGGGAAAAACAAACAAACCAACACCACACCTTTCTTTTACTCTTTTATGGTTGAAAAGACATGGAGAAGATCTCTCACCACAAGCCTCCAAGAGCACAGCAGCTCAGCAGTAGCACTACTCATATTTCATCACACACCAACAGTGTGAAACATGGGAAGCAAATGGAAAACAACATTTTTGGAGCTGGGCTGATGTCAAGAATTACCTTTCAAAACCATCTCCTGTTTTTTTTTAAAACTTGCTACATGAAAAAACAACAATTTTGAGTCAATTACAAACAATCCTGTAGATTCATTAGCTCCTGCAGACTTAAATTTTCCAGGGTGCCAATTGCTATAAAGTAAAAGTGCTCAGCACTTCTTAGGAGGACATAGAAAGAATCATTTGCTCAGAGTTCTTTCTAAGGCTGTAAGGGATAATTCCTACTGTCTGACATCTCTGGGCAAAGAAAAGAGAGGTTGAAAGGAAGGATCATATCAGGAAAACCAAGAAGAGATGCTGAGAACTTCCAAGGCATGCATTTTCTAAATCACATCCATCTTTCCACATGCTGTTAGGTATTAGGATACCCATATATATCCTAGTTTGTGTTTATAAACATTCAAAGTTAATGTGAGAGATGTAGTAAATGGGGAATTATTCTCTGTTTGTTCCTTGAAGAACAGCTAAATCAGCTCTACTGTTCCTGTTAAAGGTAGCCTAGACAGGAGACAGCTGATCCATCCAGCTCTGTTTTAAACTTAGGTTTCAGCCTAAAATTTAAAAAGACTGAAAAAATTATTTTCTCTGTGTTTTTCATGACAGGATAGCTCAGCCAAAGCCCATGAATGTAACTGCATTACTTGTTTGTTTGAGGAAACTTGCCATGTTCCAAATCACCTCCACATCATCAATATCTTCAGTGCCAGCAGCTGCTCTGCTGAATTGTGTTGAGGAAAACAATCCTTCCTGGCAGGGAATGGGAATGAAGCAGCACAGCAACACCTCTGTTAAGAGAGATGACTTCCAAAGGTGTCACAAGAAGAGCTGACTAGGACAGTATTTCTGGGAAGGAGGAAAGGACAGAAGCTGACAAGAGCTCAGCAGGAGTAGATCGATACAGCTGGACTGATGTTCTGTCAGAAAAGTGTAAAAAGCTTCTTTCACATTTCACAAGGGGATTTATCACTATAATTCCTCTGTTTTCAGCAGCTTTCCCCCTGCATCCAAACAGCATGCTTGCAAGCACTTTGTTCCAAGTTATTCTCTGCTGGGAGGTAAGTGAACACCATCTCTGCTGAGACAGGCAGTGACCGAGCTCCTGGAAAACAAACAGCCCTGTGGCACAGCCCATAGCTTCTTATATCCATTACTTATTAGCAGTGATTAAATTAATTGCTCTATCTGTGAGAGGCTGACAGCAGCTGTGCTGAGGGGGTAGCTTGGTGGGAAGGCCCAGGAAGGAGCAAACCTCCCTCAGTCCCTGCTCTGAATGTGCTGCTGCAGAAAGGCTTTGGCCAGGCTACATTCTGTTCTTACTTTGTGCTTCTCTGTTTCCCCACCCAACTTCACACAAATTCTTACAAAGGTTATGTACAGACTTGTACAAAATGGAGACTGACACTGGCTCTTGGAGGGTTTCCCAGAGCAAGTTTAACAGAGATTATATAATACATTACATCTGTGTTGGTTGGTTGGGGTTTTTTTATTTTTAATATAGATGTTATTACACTACCAGTTTGTCCTTCCTAGCTTAACCCTCCAACCACCCTTTCAAAACAGTTCATTATGTTCTGCAGAGATTAAAAACCTGAGGTTATGATGTGAGTTTTGTTTCCAGCCCTCACTTAGGACAAGTGTGTTACAACTGGAGTGGCTCAGCAAATCACAACCACCATTATTTTCTTTCCACACACTCTACTATCAAAGTCATGAGGAGGGGGGGGGCTTAATTGATGGAACAGTGGAATTTTAGAGCTAACAACTTAACTTTATACAACTTTACTTCTATATACTTTACACAACTTTACTTCTATATCCTATTTTTAAATCAGAAGTCTCCCATTAGTCTGCACAGCTTGGGCTCAACTTCTGTGGCTGTGACCCTCCCTCCCAAGACAATCCAGCAGGATAAATCCAGCTTAAAATCATAGGGCACTTATTATGGATATTGAGTATTCACAAAAAAATCAAGCTAAGTCATAAAGCCCACCTTTGTGCAAAGCTGTCTCCAAGATGCTCTGCCTGTTATTGTTGCTGTGGGTTTTCCTTGTTCTCCAGCTCATTGTTTTTCTTGTGGAGTTTAGAAATAAACAGTGAGCAGAGAGAGGAAAGGAGGAAATTTTTCACAAGTCTTCTACTAATTTCTTTTCCTCCCCACTTCTCCTCAGATTTTTATTCCCCCAACTTTTCCTCTTCTCATTGAGAAAAGGGGCAGAGTTCCCCTCGTCTCTCTTGATACCATTACTGGACCCTAAATTTCTGAAAAAATCAGAAGAGGAAGATCTGTGTCTTACCTTTTTTGGTTCTGAAGTAATCTTTGCCACTTTCTATGCACCTCAAGTGTCTGAAATAGTCAAGCTCCAGAAACACACCTGCTACTCTAGTGCTGATGGGGTTAATGAGATCAAAGCCAGACTCCACTTTGTGCTTAGCAGTGAGACACTTCCTACCACAGGCCAGGGTGACTGCAGCCCTCCTTCAACTCACCTAAATCAGCATCAAAATAACACAAGTCAGACCCTACTCTGATTAGAATCAATTCCCACTTTCTGTCTCCTTCTGACTCCATCAACCCCCACTCCTTTACACAAAAATCAGTCAGTGATGAATTCCAGGGTAACTTTTCTAATTCACATGTTTATTTTCAAGCATTTTCTCCATCTATCTCCTCTCCGACCCTCCCCTCATTGTCCTTAATCAGTAAGGGCTTCATGTGCTCCAAAGCCAGCTCTTACCTCCTCACCCAGCAGACAAAGTGATCCCAAAATTCAGCTCCCCAACAGCCAAGTAGGTAAAGAAAAGCTCTCCCAGCATCTTCTCTTAAATTCTCCCCAGCCAGCCAGTGCAGGAAGGGGCCTAACAAAGCTGTATGCAGCCAATTGTGTTATCAGGGCACTTGGCACTACCAGCTGATCCTTGATTACTATTCATCCCTCGGGAAAATAAAACATCCCTTTGTAGTAAAAGTGTAACCGGTTACTATGAGGCATTACACATTAACAAAAGCAGCTTTTTACCAAAATCACAGATGATGAAAGCCTGGAAGTGGAATCAGACCAAGGTAACTGGTTGTTTCTGTGTGTTTCAGATAGAAAGCTGACAGTTTAACCAAGATTTTCACAGTGCTGAGAAGAAAGTGGTGGGCGAGTTGTGTCATGTATTTGTACATAGAGTCGTAGTGAGTTGTGTAAAAAATATTTAAGGGATAAAATTGTAGCAACCTTTGTGGTGTAGCATCCTACATATGCTACTGCCTTCACTGCAGCAACCTCAGTTTTCACAAGGTCTTGAATATTTTTAACAGCTCTTTTTATAATTTTTGTGCTTTTCTCGAAATCCACACAGAGACTTTCAATATGCTTTCAGATTTTCCTTTTTTTTTTAATTTATTTTTTACCTAAGAGTACAAATCATTAAAGAGCACACCTCTCTGAAAGGCAGACTTTTCACTAGGCAGAAGGGTAGAATTTGCTGGCTTGGTGGAATAATCCCTACTTAGGTGGTGAGGAAGCATTCCAGAATATTAAAGGATTTGTTTGTTTGCTAATCTACTTAAGCACCCATAGGCTTTAACACCCACAACTTGTGTGCTTTAGGGATCTTTCATGTCCATGGCCACTCTCACTGCCACAGCTCTGCATTAAAGATGCAGATTCAGACCTGGAGAGAGCTGCATGGCTTTGGTCCACCCACCCACAAATCCTGCTCCACATTCCTGTATTTTAGGTGCAGTAGCAACGCACAGGTCACTCTGCTTCTCACGTCCTGTGCTCCTGCATCCCCCCCACCCAACTCTGGGACAGGACAGCAATCCAAGCACCAGGAGCCCCCTCACAGGCCCTGCAAAGGAGGCTGTGTGAGCACGTTTCACACCCTCAGCTTGGGGAGAACTCGCTGACAGGGAGGCAGGGTAGCTTTAAAGGCATTAAGTAGAGCAGGCTTGGTGTAAGCAGCTGCCCCTGTGTGAAATCCGAAGCGCTTGCCAGCGGTGTGGAGGAAAGACATGACCTCATTATTCCACAGCCCAGATAATCCATTCCTGGATAAAGTGAGAGCTGACAAGTGTTTCACCTTGAACGTTATCAAAGCCCTTTCCACACTTGGCTGATGGCAGAGCCATTTTACCAAACAGGGATATGAAAACTCCTCAGTTTAGCAAAAGAGATAAAAAAAAATCCCTGGGGTGCGTGGTTAATGCCACACACACACATGTATGAGAGAAAGAGACCAGCAGCATTTCCAGAACCATTTAGGCAAGCAGGATATATTTGCACAAGTTGATAAAATATTTTTCTCAATATATCTAGGGTTGCTGCTCTCAATTCCTGCCGTCTGCCTCAAGGCACTTTCTCTAGGTAAGTAGATTTTCCTTCTCCTGACATCAGCTGCCCCATCAGCACCTCCAGAAGGGCAGTTCACTTCTCAGCTGGGATAAATCACTGTATGGACTGTCTTCTAGTATCTTCCCAGTGGTTGCCAAGAGTGATTCCACCCCCCAGCCTTTTCGTTAGAGGAACCCAGGCTTTAATGTCATGGATTTTACACAGGCACACGCAGACAACACGTTAGCCTCCAATTTTGTTGGAAGGGTATCACAGAATCATTTAGGTTGGAAATGAACCTTAAAGATCATCCAGTCCAACTGCTGGACCCACAATCAGTTTGAGCAATGGCTCCACGCTAGTCCAAGGGGAAGGAATGTCATCTGGTTGCCATTGCCTTCTCTCGTAACACCTGTGCTCTCACTGGAGTCCTGCCACGCAAACACAGAGAGGGGCTCTCCCCCCTCATCCCTCCTGTCCTTGGCAGGCCAGTTAACAGAGAAAACACACATCTCCTTCTCTGTCAGGGCTCTGGAGCTGTTGGATTTAAGTCTGCGTGGAAGAATGACACCATTTAAAATGTTTAACACAGAGCACATAAAGCCGTGGTGAAAACGCTCAGTGAAGTTTCCAGCAGAGGAGGTTAATAAATAAACAGGTAGCCCTTGCAGAAGGAGCAGACACAAACCTCAAGATCAGGAGGAGGTTTCAGCTGAAATATTTGTCTTCCTGATGCTGGCCTGCCAAATGGGCAAAACATGCCCAGCCACAACAGCAATTCTGCCTCTTGCACCTACTACCTCAGAAGAGCTCCTTATCGAACTGCACACATTAATATCACCTGTGGTATTGTTTTCTATGTCAAGGAAAAAAAACGATCAGCAAAAGATTTGGGGGTTCCTAGGAGATAAATATTACTGCAATTCACTACAACCGTAGCAACAGTATTAAATACAAATACAAAAGGGTCCCAACGTGAAACTGATTTTCCAAATGTAACTCTGCTCCCACTGCAAACCACTTCCTATGCCCCGGAGTGCATCAGCACAGGAGCAATCCCAAGGCTCAGGAGTGTGAATGGAAGCACAGTTGGTTTCATCCCAGCTCTGGGATCATAGGAAGCAAGGCAAGTTCTTTGTGCCTGCTTTTTACTAATTCTTTCAGAGCCTTTCACCAAGGTTATGACACCTTCCAGCGGGTGACTCTTCATCTTTTGAGGTCCAACTCCTCCCACATTCTAGCATTACATACTAGGATACCACAACCCCTGAACACTAGCATTTCTAGTGCTGGCAGTTCTGTTTCACCCATACCCCAGCTGCTTTCTCTGGTGAGCCAGAAACAACCAAAACCCTTCAGGGTCTGGCTCCTCAGAGCCCTGACTGCAATAAGCAGAGACAGTTCTGCCCACAAATCTGTGTCCATCACTGAACTTCATCTTCCTGGGCACTACAGGGCAAAACACCAGATTTGACTTCCACTTTTCCCCTCTCCACACCCCATCAACAGAATCAGACTCCTGCTTCACCAGGAAACATCACTCCCAGCTTTCCATGGATGCTCAGCTCCTGGAGCATTGTTTGGCATGTGTCCAGCTTCCAGAGGAGAGTCACCACACTTTGACATTCAGAATGAGTAAAGAAGCTGAAAGGAAAGAACCAGGATACAGAATCCACAAAAACCAGCTTTAAGGACATAATATTTAAAAGGGCTGACAAGTCTAAATTCAATTATTTTGAATAACCAGCTTTGAAATAAATGACCTTTATTCTGTCTCTGATGTTTGCCCTTGCACCTGAGCTTGGTAAAGCTTATGTTCTGCTCTCATTTAGAGGTTGCAGGAAAATTATCCACAATAAACCTCACTCTTTCTTCTAGGACTAAGAATTGTATATCTTACTTGCAGTGAAAATCTGTTTTATGCATTAAGTAGAACACAGGACTGAACTTTTTTTCAAGTTAAGTGAAGACAATTTTGCGTTTTTATCATAAATATTCTCCTGGTCATTTTGGGCCAAACTGTCAAAAGCATTTTATACCATTTTGCAAGAGACTGTTATTGGAGGAAAAAAGGTAGATTTTGTATTTAAACAAAGTGTGCCTGAAACGTTGAAAAGCTGATTTAATGTTAACAATTCTGCAAGTCAAGCAGTATTTGGGCCAAAAACCAGATCCAAAAGATAAAAGCAGGCAGGAAAAAGATTGTGTTTCTAAAAAACTTAAAGAAGTAAGCCTAGGAAGTGTTAGCAGTTAAAGAGAGGATGGGACAGAGATATTCTTCTCAGATGCCTTCTCTGTTGAAATTCCCTAAGCCTCACTTCTTTTATTAAAATTAAATCTCATGGAAACACAACAACAAAACCCAGCAGAAGATAGAGTGCCTCTATCTTTGAGCTGCTCTGCAGCACAGAGGCTTTTATGGACTCACACTGCAAGAGGTTTGAGTGGGTGCCAAGGCACGAGGTGTTCAGCAAAACACGTTGTGAGGAGTCAGCTCTGAATCAAAACTTGCTCCTGTAAATGACAGGAGATGCTCCTGGAGTGCTCTGTCCTACAGTGCCCTCATCAGTAAGTTCCAGCGAGAGGCTCAGGGTGCAACAGCTCTCACCAAGCTGGATTATGAAAGGGCTACACTGCCCCTGTGTTTTGATCAAAACCAAATTTTTGGTCATTTTCCAGAATTCTGATACCCAGGTTTCAATTTCCTCATCCACAGTAGCAGTGATCTGTCTTCAGGAAAGAGACAGGGAATCATCACACTGGCAAAGTTTTCCAAACAAAATTTTCTGGGAGCACCAGGCACCTCCTGGGGACTTCACAAATTTGTCATTGATTTTTTTTTTTTTAAGAATATCTTACTTTTTAAAAAAATCAAATTCCACAAACCCAAGGATAAAAAGGGGAGCTTCCTATATTTAAAATCACTTCAGGCATATGGGTGTGTATCCAGAGATTTGGTGCCCTGTGGATAAATGTAGCACCATACAGATAATAAATGGATAAATGTTTGCAGGGATGGGACTTTTCCCAAGGCACAAACAGCAGAAATGGGCCAGCATTCTCTCCTGGTGTCCTAAAATTCAATGTGCAAAATTTCCCTCTGATGGCAGCAGGACTCCACAAAGGGCAGCCAGCTCCCACCTGCCTCTCTTGTAGTTTCTCAGTTCACATTCACTCCTTGGTGCATGTTCCCAATAAACCTGAGCACTTCCCAAGGAATGGCCATCTAGTTTTAACACTCATCTGGAGCAGCACCTAGTGTTATTTTTAGGCTACAAAATCACAAACAGAATTCATTATTGGCAGTGAAAACTGCAGTGTCTCTTTCCTCCCTTCAGGAGTAGACACTGGAGTAAAGTGCCAGAGAATAAAGGTATGGCATTTAATTTCTGGAAACCTCAAAAATTTAATGGCTATGATGAATGGTTCACATCCTGAGCTCCGAGCTGGAGTATGTAGAATTTGGAAAAGAAGGACAAAGTAGTTTCAGATGCAGTCTTGATCCCCAAGGCAACTCTTCCTGTTTATAATTTTCTTAATTCCCTCTGTCTGTTGGACTATTAAAGAGTCAAACAATGAAAAAAAGAAAAAACCTCATACACATCAGCTGAACTAAGTAAAGGACCCCCTTTTCCTCATCCTCTAATCCTTTACAGCAATAATAAAATTAAATGCTAATTACAGCAACAATAGGTTAGAATGAGAGTAATAAAAAAAGCTGTCATTTAAAAATAGTAGATTTCTGTTTAAAAGCTACAAAATGTGTACAGTGTGGAACTAAGTAAAGAGAGAAAAACCATAATCAAGGTGAAGAAATTACCTTTCTGTTGAAGTTTTTGTTGGTTTTGGTTTACCTTTCCCTCAACTCTTTATGTCTGGACTAGAAAAGCTCAGCCTTTCTGTTGTGGGGAAAAAAGCTGAATATTAGTTTGTTTAACTGCATTTCATCCTGAGTGCAAGAGCAGAGAACCCACAAGGACTTATCATCGTTTCCACAGATGATATAACAAAGAAACAACCTGAGGACATTTTATCTGTCCCTGAAGTATTTTGTGGTCATTTATTACAGTTTTTGCAAGGAGGTTTTCTCATCCATTAATTAGGGTTCATTATGGATTTTAAGCAGCCAGTTTTAAATTATCTATTTTATCAGCATTCCTATTTATTTTGATAGAAACAAACATGAACAACAAGAATCTCTTGCTGATACCTGCAGCTGGCAGTGGGTTCAGGTCAGTGAAGGGCTGGACAGTTTTTCAAGGTGCCCACCTGCCAGCATGTCTAAAAAGGAGCTGGTGAAGACCAAAGATAAATGTTTGGCTGTAATCAGGATGCCTCGGCTTTATCTCAGAAAGCCTGTTTGGCAGCTTTGCTGGAGATCATAAATCAAAAACTTCTCAATAATTTTAAGCATTTTTTCTAATGAGGCCACTCACTGGGATGGTCCCTGGGATCAAACTGTGGTTGAGGCAGGAACAAATGAAGGCAATAATAGCATTAGTTGCTTCTCTCTTTAGGGCCAAGAATCCACCAAAATTCAGAATTTTTGGGTTTTTTTTGATACATGGATATACAACTGAGATAAACTGATTTAAACCAGAAATCTGACTATCTCTAAAAGGCAGGTTATACCACTAAAATGGTAAAATCTAAAATTTAGGACAATGTCTATAGCACTCAAAACTTCCACAGAGACTTTTATTACAGCAATTCTGCATTCAGTTAACTCCAGACACTCCACTTGCTCACAGTACAAAACTCTTTGGCTTCTGACAGCTTCACAAAGGAAATCTGCCATTCACACAGTGAATGGGGTATGTATTAATTTTCCTTTCAGAGCACGTGCAGTCCACTTTGCTGCTGGTAATCTGCATAAAACTGGATTACAGAGTCGGGAATCCTCGGGCTCACGACCGTCAGCGCGCTCCGGAAGTGCCGGCCTGAGATAGATTTGGCATGGATGTCTTCCTGAAGAGCTAGGAGAGCTGCTTCCCTGCAGACTGCTGTTATCTGCAAAGAAAACAACAAAAACCCAACCACACATCATTATTATTATTATTATTATTATTATTATTATTATTATTTACGTTACTTGAAGAAAGAGAACCCAAGAACATCAAGTCACTCCAAATGCCAAATAATCACAAGTAGAGTTTTTCCAACTTTTTTTTTTTTTTTAAATAAATGAGGTTGTGGGCGATTAGGACATCCAAAAAACAGGATGTGGCTCGAACTTCAAACCACAGTTACATTACATTTCACATTACAGCATGCTGCAAATTAACTTGCTAATCATATTACCTTGTGTTAAACTCCCCACAACACCTGATAAATTCAAATCCCAACCACCAGCGATACATTTTTCCATCCCCAAAGTGCCTGAGCAGATATTCCCAGGCTCTGTGGGCACTTTTCTTTCCCAGCCTTGCACTGGGAAAAAAATAAAAACAATTAATTCCAAAAGGAGGCTCGGAGGAGAGGGGTGTGTGGAAGGGGAGGAAGGTTAAGGTCTCATACCCTGCAATGTGTTTTTAAGCTCTCTGGACTTCAGACAGCGGAAACAGGCTGATGCCAGTGTCACTCTAAAGACACATTACTGTGGTGAAAGGAGCTTGTGGAATGAAAAGAGATATTGTGATTTCCAGTGCAACAGGGTAAACAGTGATTGATATTGACTGCTCCCTTATATCTGTAAATGAAAGAGCCAACTGAAACACATTTGTCCGGCTATTCAGCATATTTTCTCTGTTTGTTCACTTACTGAAAGGAGCTCCCTCGCTTATGCTCTGCTAATGGTTGCCAAAGCCGTTTAGTAGCTTTTTAGGGGATTTAGCAGCATGTTTAGGAAGCTTTCACAAGAAAACATGCATGGATTTAGATGGCTTTGTCAAGTTACAACAATATTACTATTAGTTCTGTGCTGCTCTAATGAGCACCAAAGCTAAACACTGCTGTTACGCATTTTAATGCTTTTCAGGACTTCAGAGACAGCTGAACGTGGAAGCGCAGCTGAGATTTAGTGCACCAGCTTCTTGTGGAGATCAGTAATACATCACCCAGAAAGTTAACAGAGAGGCCCTGGTCTTTCTCTGTAAGTTTTTCTCTAAGCAGACATTGTGACTGTGTCCCCATCTTGAACAGGAATATTAAGCTACTTAAAGAAAAAAACCTGCACCAGATCAAACACCCTTGCACTCCCTGCTTACCACTAACCCCAGAATTCTTTCACAAGGGAGGAGACTGGTGATGGAAAAACAGATCCCAAGCATTTTGGACTCAGAACCCGTGTTGGCCTTTGAAGGAGGGGTCCATTTCCCCTTGATAAATACTGCAGTATTTACCTTTATTAAGGCCACAAAATGAAGAGACTCTCTGGAAGCTTTCACAGGCCTTAATAAAAAATCCCAAAATGCAGTCCAGAAAGTTTTGACTGCCCCATTCTTCTCACAGAGACCATCACCTATCCACAGCATGAAATGCTGAAGCGGGGTGTCACTGACAAGGTGTTCACTTGTCAGCAGCTGTTTTAGTGAAGGAGAAGCTGAAGGAGACACTGTCAAGTTGTCACATCCAAAACCAAAGGAACACCACTGCCAGTCCTATCCCTTCCCATTTGATCTGTACACTGATACACTCAGGAGGAATTCACTCATAGGCTGATAGTTCTGATGAAGCTTTCACCTGTTCTCTATGCTCTGCCAGCACTATCAGTAACAGTGATGACAACTAACCTCCAAATGATTTTTTATTTAGTTTTAATTTTATTCTTAAACACTGAACTATAAGTTCTGTGATAACTGAAAATCACTAGACATGAGGAAGCACCAGAAAACTCATTATTTTTGACTTTTTAAAAGTATTTCAGCTGCTTTTAAGGGACAAGTAAAAAAATTTAAAGGCATAAATCATTGCTATTCCTCTCCTGGCTGCTCTCACAGTGTTGAAAATTTAGGCCCTCATGTCTGGTCACAGAGTCACATGGAGTTGTTTCCATTCCTTGGCTAACCCAGGGGATCAGGTTTCTGAGGTAAGAGATTCAACAAGGCAAGTTTGATTATTTTGCTTAGTTCAGTATGCAAACTTAAAAAAAAAAAAGTCCTCACAAGCATTCTCACTAGCTGATAAAGCTAAATCACTCATGGAAAGGAAACACAAGTAGTAGTGTAGCCACAGTGTGAGGAGGGTGAATTCATCTGGTGAATTAGGTCTTATTGGCCTAAGGTCACTGGTCTGTCATGGAGACTCCTTGTCACAGCCACATTAGGACATTTCTTACCAGATGGATCAACAGAAGGGCTTTAAAATGTCATTTCTGTGGCTTGAGGTAAAAAGGGAAGGCCACAGAAGAGGCTGTAACTGACAGCAGAGGAAGGAGACCCTTTGCAGCAAGACATGGATTTTTCCTAGGCTTAGTAGACTAGAAGCTGCATCCATATAATCAGATTTAAAATCCCGCAACAGGTCTATCCCCAATGAACTTCTCCTGTGACTTTCTTAAATCACAATCACTCCTTTTGGCCTCTACAAGATCACCCCATATCAAGTGCCACAGTCCAATCATGCCTTCTATAATAAAGCACTTTTGTATTAAACCTGGCAATTTCAGCAAGTCCTCCTATTCCCTGTGTTATGAGAATGGTGATTCACCTGCTCTTCCCTGTACATCAGTGATTTTACAGAGTTTTATCTCATTCCCTGTCAGTCAAGTCTTTGCAAGCTGAAGAGTCCTCTGTGCCTCAGACCTTGCTCCTGCCCAACCTGTCCATTCTTCCTCCCATCTGCCACTGCTGCCTTGGCCAGTTCTGCCCTGAGCTCTCACTGCTGAGTGCCTGACACTGTGCAGGGCACAGAAGGGGCTGTACCAGGCCACAGCTCTGTCCCTGGGTTGCTTGCAGTTCCTTTCTTATCATTGTATTTGTACTGAGAGGATTTTTCTCGGAAAATTATCCACGCTGCCTCCAGTATCTTTTCCCAAGTGACAGTATCTAATTTAGGCCAATTATTTGTGAATTTGAAGCTTGGGCAATACTCCTTTTTTTCCATTGCATTTAGTAGGATGAACAGCCTCTGCCTACCTCTATAAATGAATGCTAAGAACCAACATTACCTACCTGCAAGGCAATTCTCAATGAGTTTCAAATAAAAATACAAGGGATCATCATTTTTACCTTTTCAGTACACAAAAAAGGACAAATAAAAGCGCAGTATTTTGGATCTTGGTGCGTTGTGAGGAGTAGGAATAACATCCTAGTCCTGTTCCAAAGGCAAAAATACATCTCACTGTATGGAGGGACAAAATAGATATTTTGTGACTGCATCTGAACCCAGAGTGGCTTTCAGCACCCACTCTAAGGCAGGAATGAAGACATGAAGTGATTAAACAGCAACACACCAGGCACCAGGTAATCGTAACTCCTGTAACTACATGGGTGCTACTGCAGCAGTGAAGAGCCAGCCAGGTGGGGTAAAAAGCTACTGAATCTAAGAGTACTGGAATATCCCCTAGTTTGGGTATTATTAGTATCATTATAAAAGGAAGTTTGCCGAACAGAATTGTTATTTTCAATGGAGTCAGAGCAATTTACTAACCAATGCATTAATCTGCTGTCTACAGTCATCTCTTAGCATGGGAATAGCTTTGAATTCATGTCTAAAAAACAGTGCATTGCTTTCTTAAAGGACTGATTTATCATCTCAGGAATGATCTTTGAGATCAGAAAATAAACAATTAATTTAAAATTCTGCTTCAAAGTGAAAAAGGCACCAGAATCAAGCTTTCCTGGGAGGAAAGGAGAATTAAAACTTGCTGTCTGAGCCACACACACACAGATCAGCAAGAAACAAAGCCACACACCAGCCCAGAGCTATGCTGCAAACAACGATGAGCCCCACAGCAGAAAAGGATTTACACCGAGTCGTTTCCTCCTGCCCCATTCCACTCCCAGCAACAATAAAATGCCCGGTGCCAGTTACTGTTCCCTGAATAAACAGCACTGAGCACAACTCATCTTTCCCCCGAAACCAATGGTTACACTGGCTGCTTCAGCTGGGCCGATTCTCCCCCATTCTGGCATTAAGCACCAACTCTTTCCAGCGGACTCCAAGTCCTTTTCAGTTTCTTTGTATTTAAAGTGCTCTAAATAGCTTTAAAAACCTTAAAAAAAAAAAAAAAAGGCTCTTCTGTGTTAAAGCCTTAGGTATTTTCAAGAAAGTGGTTTTGTTAGGGCCGAGTGTGCTGGGAACACCTGTGAATGTCGGGTTTAATTGGGCTGCAGCTGGTGTCGATTGTGTGCGCCGTAACTGGCAAGCACTGCCTGGCCCTACATTGTGTTTCATTTTCCTTTTTCCTTCCTTTTTAACTCGCTCCTCCACCCCGCCAGTTAAAGCTGTAAGGGATTGTGTGTGAGAGAGGGATTAGGAGCCTGGAAACAAGAATAGTGCCCTGCGGGTTGTGAATAGCGCAAATTGGGGCGGCTTCCTGGCGGAGCAGTACCTGCGAGGCCGAGCGCCCGCCGGGCACCTCAAAGGGAGCCGGGACCAGGTCTGCGGACTCGCCTTTCCCGCTCAGCCAGGGAGGGATAAAAGCTTCACACACGGCATTTGAAAACGACATGAATAACCCCCGGGTCTCGACATCTGTGTCTCACTAGGGCGAATTCCTGCCCTACCCCTGTGAGAGCGAAAGACTTATCCCCACAAAACAGGGATAGCTGGAAAGCTCTCAGGACCCACCTGAGACTAAGGGAGAAGGTGGGCATGGATGCCTTTCCAAAGCGAGAAGCTGCTCCCTAGGCAGAGAGTACATGGGAGAGGTTGCTGACTGTACTCTTAAAATCTACATAAGTAATTCAACGCGGCTCCAGCAGCTCACAACTTCCCACAAGGGATTTGTAGGGGGCTCAAAGCAGTGCTGGGCAGAGATGTAAAAATACCTCGAGGTTTGTGCCACCCCCAGCAGGTCACTCCTGCTCAGTGTGGGACACCGCGGCCCCGCTTTCCCCCGCTCTCCATTGTGCCGGCTGCGGGCTCCCACCCGGCTCTTGTGCTGGCTCCGGTGCTAAGCTGGCCCTTTCATTCACCGATTCAATGCACCAGACCATCAGAAAACTAATCCAGAAATAAAATAAAAAGAGCCTTAGCTTGCTGCTGGGGTATTGAGGTGGGCTCAGGGGGAATTCCACAAGTCGGCATGGGAGGAGTGGGGAGCACAGCAAGTGGGATGCGTTATGTTCCAGGAGCTGCTGGGGAGACCTGCCCTAGATAAGAATGCTATTTTAAGATGTCACAAATATAATTTTTTCTTTAAAATGGGCTAAACTAAGAGGGTCTTAGCTGCTGAGAAGTGAAGTTTTTGATATGTTTCAAAAAGGCTTAAATGTAGTACTTCTCTTGTGTTTCAACTTCCCTGTTTCATATATAAACCAAGGAAAGACAAGAAAACAGCTTTTTTCTCTTGTCTGCACAGAGAAATTGTTACAGATTGCTAAAAATCCTGTTCTGTATAGAGGAAAAAGTTTCCAGTACTATGGAACTATTGACCACCTTGTGATAAATTTTGATCAATGTTTGAAAGACAAAGAATCACCCCGTATGTGCATCTCTTCATTCTGCTCAGTTCTATGATCTGTGTAGATTTAAATGGGATGGATCACAGAATCAAATAATGGTTTGGGTTGGAAGGGACCTTAAAGATAACCTAGTTCTAACCTCTGCCATGGGCAGGGAACCTTCCACTAAACCAGGTTGCTCAGAACTTGGCTTTGAACACTTCCACGGATGAGGCATCCACAAAATTATACAATTACACATTTGGGCATTTTGCAAAGGGAGAATAATCTGTTCTAACCAGAAATGATGAAGTGTATTAACATCATGCTTTTCAGACAGTATCCATTCACTCCTCAGATTCATGTACTGAACTATGGGACCTATGGAGTGGATTTGCTTAGGATATGACTGTTGGTTCCTAAAATTTTCCCAGCTGAAATGTGCAAGGCCCTCACAGGCTGCACAAGTGCTTCAGTGAGACAGAGGCTTCTTTGATCTCTAAGCAGCTATGTTGTAAAATGTTATTAGCTTTCCTCAAGTTAAAGCACTTATATCTCTGTGGCTCTGGATTTAGCAACATTGCCTTGGAGCGGATGAGTTCCTACCCTCAGCAATGATAGTCTACAATTAGATATTATTTTTCATAAAAATATAGACTTCTTTCTCCCTTGTTTATTAAAGAGACACTCATTATGAGCAGACATTGGACTGCCTACTTTAAAATAGGTCTGTACTGATGAGGCAGCATCTTAGCAATTCTTATATGGAAAGGACAGGTATTATTTTTTGAGCAGCCCAGTCTAGTGGAAGATATCCCCGGCCATGGCAGGGGGGAGAAATGAGATTATCTTTAAGGTCCCTTCCATCCCAAACCATAAACCCAGGATGAGTATCCTGTATCTCTGAGAGCAAGTGATCTCTGCTATTCCTGATTCCTTTCATGAGAAATTGTTAAGCACATGTAATTGAATAAAACCAGCTCCTTTAATGATGTCTCTAAGTGACCTCAGTTCAGAGCAGTCTGCCCCAAATCTACACAACTTACTGTACCATTTGCTTATTTGTGTAATTTTGTGGCTTGATGTGCAGGTGACCATGTGTGTGGGTGTCCACAGCTTACCTGAGGTGCTGCACAGGGACACAAAGCTGTCCTGCTGCCTGAATACATCTGATTTGACCCGGATGGGGGTTCTCACTCACCCTTTCCATGGTGGCCACAGCAAAGATGAAGTCCTCCCAGCCTATCCTCCTGGTATTAGCCAGGCTTCAGAATCAGCTGAAGGTGAGCCAAGAGCTGAGCCAGACAACTGGCCAGCTGCACGTGGGACAACCATGGCAACAATTAATGAGACAGAGTGACCCCAAAATGCTGCCTTTAATTGCTCTTCCAGTACCAGAAACCGAGCAGGGGCTGTGCCCGGGCAGCAGACAGCATCACATGTATCAGTAGCTCCTGCTATTCTACAAAGCTCACACACGCCCAGGGAAGGGAAAGATGAGGTATGTAGCCAAAATTAGGTGTATGTATCATAACTCCAGCACATAATGACAGCTAAGGGGAATAAAGCAGAGCTCTCAGTGGTACATGCTAAGTGTCATCGCACATACCTCTGCTCATGCCGACATGTTCTAACAGAGCGAAGTCTCGGCTCCATCTGCAAGCTTTCTTTTTTTCTTCCTTCCACTCTCTTAAAAAATATTACTAGATGTGGTATCCTTCCAAGCAATGCATAAAACATGTAAATTCCGATTTCAATTTTGTAACTACAAGCCCAAAACGCAGCTATTTTCCAAGAGGCGCTCCGCCGATATGGCTGCCATCACTTTGGCAGAGACATGGCATAGCTACACCTCTCACAAAGGAATTCCGTAACAAAACGAGTTTTTACATGCTGGGACTAAATATTTTTAAACAGCACTCTCTGCCAACTTCAAGTTTCAGCTATATTTGGGCAACAAAAAAAAAAAAAAAAAAAAAAAAAAAAAAAAAAAAACAAAAAAAAAAAAAACAACCCCCCCCCCCTCCAAAAAAAAAAAATCACATGCGTGTTTCTATACAAGATTAGGCTGCATTTCTGGTTAACCTCAGAATTATTTCATTTTTATATAAACATTTAATGGGAAAGTTTAACTTCTTCCCTTCAATGAGGAAAAGGAAGCCAAGCCACTAGAAAAACAGAGTCCTTCTATGTGTGTGTGTGTGCACGCACTCATTTTAATTAAAAGTAATTAAGAGAATCCTGTGTTCTCACTCAGAGTCTGCTGGTGCTGCAGAGGGCCTGGACACAGAGCCAAGGGTATTCTGCCGATCGCCGCCAGCAAAAGAGATTGGATTATGCAACTAAAAATTTAAAACTAGAAAACTTCATCATTAGTTGTGGCTGTCATGAGTTTCTCCCTTAGAAAAAAAACTGTATAAAACAGATTTGGCAGCTCCCACCCTATGAAACCTATCAGGGTGGAGGTGTTAAGTGGTTGCAGCATTTGCTTGCTTGCTTTTCAGATTTCGAGGCACTTATGAGGTTGGGTGATATGTTCAGCATATTCCCTATTCTTTGCACTGAAGATAATTCTTGCCTTTCCTTTCTCAAGTTTAACCTGAGCAGAGGCCTCAGACTCCTATCAAAACAAAGCAAATAAAAGCAATTCTGCAAAAAGAACTGGGAGAAGTGCTCTCCCTTCCCTAAAAATATTTTTTTTTGATCAATAGAGCACAGCCAGTCTAGAACTGTCTTTCATCTCCTTTCAGCTCCAGCCACATTTCTATTACATTATATCACCATTTAAAGGTAGCTACAATCTTCAACTTTTGAATCCAGCTAGCAAAGAAGGAAAGTAAAAAAAATTTTTTTCCATGGGTTCATTTAAACTCTGCTTTTCATCCTGTCTTTGGAGCCATGGCAAATATTGTCCTGATTTGGATAAACTGCTTAACACAGCAGGTAAAAAATAACAACTGTAATTACCTACATATGAGCTATCATAATACAATACAGTAAAAGCAAACTCACTCATTTAAAAATAATGACAAATCTTCTAGAAATTTCGCTTTTCTGTCAGTTTGGACAGAAAACACACAAATCCTACAACAGTAAGAGTTATACTTTCTGGGTGACACGTGCATTCACATCCTGGGTTGAGGTGAGAAAAGACATTTGGGGAGAACACACAAAATGTCCTTAACGGAAGCTCTCTAGCTTTTATTTATTGGGTTCTCAGTTCCTGCAAGGTGTGAGATGTCTCCTGTGGAGTATATATTTCCTCAGCAGAAAGCTAGAGGAATTTCAGGCTGTTTCTGAGTTTACCTCTTGGAGCTTCCCATGGCACCAGCTGCTCATGTTCCCCAGGAAAATCAGGGAGGAGGACTACAGCATGACTGTATTCCAGGGAGGCAGAGTGTGCCTGGGAGGACAGGCAGACCTAGAAAGCAATGCCAGTAAGCCCCAGCAAAATACCTTTGCATATTGTTATTACTCCTAAAGGAGGAAGCAAAAAATGCTGGAAAAGAACTTATTCAAGTTTTAATGCAGGGTTTGCTTGTGCAAGAAAAGAAATGAAGTAATTACAGCAAGAAAAGAAACCGCGAATGATGCAAATATACTGAACAAGAAAAGTGGGGTACCAACAATTACCTTGAGTTAGGTAAGGATTGATGGAAGGGTTATATTTTAATGGAACAGAAAGTCAATTAAGGTGTCTGCTTTTGCATTGTTAACATTACAGCTTGTAATTTGGGTGCCCTCCTCCAGCTGAGGAAACTGAATCCACGTAATGTGTGAAAGTCATCCAGATCTGCTTACTCCATGGATAAGAGATCTAATTAAAAAAAATTCTTCTCTTTCATATTTGTAAACTCCTTCTCCATTTGTGCCACGTTATTGCAAAAACCTCCTTGGTCTCTTGGGTTTTCTCCCCCTCCCTTCCTTGTCTAGGCAAGACAATGTAATGCAAATTTCCAACACTATGAAGACTTAAAAAAGAGGTCACTTGAATTTCTCTTCACAAAGATGCTTTACATTCAAAATTTACCCTCAGCATTTCTGCAAGTATGCACAGGGGGAAGCAGAGGAGTCTCCCTTCCCCTTCCTCCATGTTGTATGCAGCTTTGCTTTTTAATGTTAACAGAATTTTGACTTGAAATTGCAATCAGCCAGTCAACTTCTAGAACTTGCATTCTAGCATGATACTCAAACAATTTAAGGCCAGAAAACTATGAAATTTATGCTTAATAGTGCTCAAGGAAGAAGAGGATGAAGCCCAAAGGAGGATGCCACAAGAGCGAGCTCAGAAAGTTTTACACAACTAAGGACCACAGCTGAAAGACCATAAAAAGGCACTAAGAAACATGCAACCAGAGACAGGGCAGTCCTGAAGTGATCCCGAGGGACACTTTGAGGGACATTTACAAATTGAAGTCACCATCAGGTTTTTTGCCTCCTGCTGTAGGGCTGCTTTGCCTACCAGAGCCTGAGTAAATACACAGGAAAAGACCATCTGCTCCTCTTACCTGCAGTGTTGTGGGTGCATTCCTCTTGTTAGAGCCTGCAGCACACATATACCTTCTCCTGAACTTCCACAAATATTTTACTGTGCTGAATTGTATGGCCAAGTTATACAATGACACGATAAAGTCCAACTGCTCTCCCTGAAGCCATTCCAGCCTATCTGACAGGCTCAGGAATCACCCAGCAGCCCACTTTGCATGGCACAGAGGAGGATTCTGAGGATGACACCATCCAACAGCTTGTGCCAAGTAGCCATGAGTCTGTGAGGTGGAAAGAAAAGGACACCTCAATTGTATAATTGACTTTGTCCTTGGCAGATGCTGCTCTACCTGCCTTGTATGGGTATCTACAACTGGTATTGTTTCCAGACCCTTGCAAGAGCCGAGTTCAGGAGATTTGCTCAGGAATTGCCTGTGTGCATGAGAAAGTGTGAACTTTCCACTTCCCTGTGTATTGTATTTACTCATTTCACATTAGATGTACAGATAGTAGGACTAGGACAGAAAGTCTTAACCCCTCTGCAAAAACAATAAAAGGTGACCAAAAGAATAAGGACACCACATCCAGGATGCTGCCACAGAAGCACAGCTTTCCATACTGAACCAAAAACCAGATGCTATTTTCTCTCAGCTTCGTAATTATTCAGTACTGCAAAGAGCAGGTGTTCTTAACATTTCCCACTTGTATCATATTTAATACTTTTCACGCTATCTGGAAGATTCTTTGATATCAACCATTTGTTTTTTATAGGGTGAGCAAGTTTTAAATGCATGAAATGTCATGGGGAAGCTGGACTTTATTCCTTCCTTTCATTTTGTGTGACACCACACAACTGGTACTTCCCTCAGCAGCCCAGCGTGGTGAAGGTGCTTGTTTTAGCTCAAAGGGCTGTGATTGAGAAAGCCTCTCTTGTGCTGCAATTTGCCCCTCCTATTCATTAAGTGACTTCCAGATCAAATGGATAACTCTGAGACTTGGAATGGGCACAGCAGCACAGCGACACTCTGGCACTGGAGCCCTTTCTCCCCCCACATAACCATGCTGGGAACAGCAGCTGCAGCACCAGGGAGCCTGAAACAATGTGGGACTCTCACTCAGCATCATTAAACGCTATTTTGCTAAATTAAAGGCCACAAGTAAGTAATATTGTATCCATAAGCACATGCATGCCACAGGCCTTTCTCCTTTCCCTATTTCCCTCAGCTGTGGATCATGCAAAATCCCATGGAATATGGACATATTTCAACTTTTGGGATGGGTGATTTTTTGGGTTTTTTTTTTGTGAGAGCAGGACTTTCTACCCCTCAGTGGACACAGCACTCAAACCACACTGCCAAATATTATATGATGTCCTTTCCAGAGTTCATTTTTAATTTCCTGACTCCACTGCATAAGAAATTTTCAAATTGTCTTGGCGGTCACTTAGAGGCATGTGCAGACCTAATTGCAGGAGTGAATGCAGTGTCAGCCCAAATGCAAACCTCTGGACTCAGTGAGGAAATTCTGTAGAATTAGCTCCTTGGCCAAATTAAGTTCCAGGGAGACCCACAGCACAAGAATCAACTGCAAATGTAACGCAAAGGGTGAGGGCCTTTCTCGCCCCAGCCTGCAGCCAGGGGAGGCAGGTGTTTTCAATGTGTCACTCAAAAACCCGGTGATTTTCTATTTTCATTTTTTAATGCCCCAATTCATAACCCACAGATGTTGTGCACGGCTATAAATCTTGGCACCCTCTCCTCTCCAAAAGAGTTCCTCTGGTATTCAATTTTCTTTGCTTTACCTTAAGTCACCCTAATCATGCTGACATCTACTATCGATGATTATATTAGCCCTAAAAGATCCCTAAACAAATGAAAAGGACTGACTTCCACTCCTAAAGTTCTGCTTCCAATTTTCTAAAGGAAATTAAATAATGTATAAATCAAATGCTGGGCGCAGGCCCAGGCAGCTGAACATCGCTTTGTCCTTTCAAAGTGAAGACGAAGTGTCTGCTACAGAAGGGACAAGCCAAGAGAAATAAAGCTTAACCTCAGCTCCATGTGAAAGTGATTTGGGATAATCAGGGGAATCTGCAAAGAGGTTAAAACGGGGGCCACATACTAACAGGGGAACTTCACACAACGATCAAAAATATATCAAGAGCTGACCTTCACCTGGAGGAGCTGCACAGCCCTGACAGCTTTGTTACAATGGAGCAGAGTGTGAAGGGCAGGAGAAAGAAGAGACGAGCAGGAAGTCAAAAATCTATTTATGGCTGCCATTTGTCATGTCTTGGTAATCTTATCTAGTAATCCTCTTTTTCAGTTTTCAAGATTTATAACTAAGTACTGCCTGACAACCTTGCAGTGAGTGTGCACACTACTTCCCAGCTCTCCTTTAGCTAGTACACACTACTTAGATTATTAAATCAACCACCAAGGGACTTCCAAATTTGTGTACTATTGATGGACTGCTGATCCTTCTCTTTAACACAGTATATGTAACTAGGAGGGGAAAAAAATCAGTAAAATGCACTAGATTTCTTCCAATTATTTTCTGAGCAAGCGATTGCTTTAATTGCCACAAGGCATTTCTTAAAACTATTGGGGAAGATGTGCTCTGTAACATGATTTCTCAATTAAAAGAAGATCCTAATCAAGTCTATACTGCTTCAACACGAGTTCACACTGACATTTTTGCACACAGAAGGGTGGGTTTGAAATCTCTCATCAGCGCTAGAGATCATGGTTAGGGTCAGCTTAACCCTATTCACATAAACCAAATTCTGATGGAGAGTAAAAGATGTGACATGCAGCTGTCAGTGGCCCAACTGTTACACTCGTATTTCCAAAATACTCCTCTCCTCATCTTTATAAAGTATAGAATATTTCAGATGTGTTGCACTTGGCCCTTAAGTTCAGATGGTGGAGAAGTCTCACCTTTACACTTTCTTGAGAAACCTGCAAAATTGTTTTCAGCACTGTCACTTACCAGTTGTTTGGTCTGTCACCACACGAACTGAGCAGCTGGCAAAGCAGGGACAGCCATGTAACACTTACATGTGAATGTGAATTCACCACACATCTTGCTTAGCTGTTGCAAAAACCTGTCAGGGAATGCTTCACTGTTTTAAAAAACCCAAAACATAAAACCACAAACAAAATCCCTATAAATTTATTTCCCTTTTAAAAAGAAGGGTCTGTATACACACTCTTTTATTGCAGAGTTGAAGTACACGATGAGTGCAACTGCCATTTAATGGGATACAAATTCATCTGAACATCAAGCACCCTTGATTCAGAAGAACCAACAGGTTGACTGGGTTCACAGACTTGCAATTTACTGACAAGTATCCATGTCTTTCACAAAAGCTATAAAATATTAGAACAAGCTTCAGGAATGTTATTGCCTTAAAAGAGGCAATTCAACCGACCTGTGAGCTGGGAGATTGTCCCATCCATCTCCCTGTCTTCTGACAGACCCCCTGCAAATGAAGCACCAGCCCAGCTACGGCTGTGTTTGAAAAAGCAAAGCAAGCACTGGAACTGAGGGGGATTTCATGGCACCACAGGGCTTCACACAAACACTGCCAGAATAAATTCCTCTGTCAGACCTCCAAGTTTCGCATCACTTTGTCTCCGCAGGTTCCCAAATATCAATAGCAAGAAGAAAAAAAACAAACCATAAAGAAGGATGGGAAGGAGTAGGAAGTTTTCACAGAGTGTGGTTGTTTGCCATCCTTGGATTTAAACAAAACCAGGCGCACAGTGTGTTACTGACACATGAAAAGAGGAGAGCCAAGAAGGGAAGGAGAGGCTTCTCTCTTTTCCTCTCCCCTTGATTCAAGAAAGCATCCCTGAAAGCACACAGGCATCTGTTTTGGATTCCTCTGACGTCAGCAAACACCACTGAAGTAAAGCACATGCTTAAATATGTTCCAAACTCCTTATCTGCTTTTAATAATTGGAAGCTAAATGGAAGCTATAAGTCATTGAGCAGGGCAAGTACCATGAACAAACAAGACCTTTTTTGCCCTTAAGGTGATGGTACTTAGTGGCTCTGCAAAACTTTGGACTCAGTAACATCCACTATCGGGAATAGAGGAGGATTTTAATGCAGGATTCAATCAAATTACAAATGCTAAAATTCATGCTCTGGTCACAGAGAGAAGTTGTGATTAATGACAGCGTGTCACATTCCTTTGGTGTTTTATGTTTCTACCTATTTTTTATATATTGATGTCTCCAGTGAAAGGAAAATAGGAAGAAACTCTGGTACAAGGCTACTCATCCCTGCCGGGTCATTTTGCTGTGGTCAGCAGCTCAGGCAGTGTGGCTGGTGCTCTTGGAGAGTTTGGGAGAGGGATAAGAAATGTGGAAGAGGAGTATGAAATATGGTCTTTTCCACCAGACTATGTGAAACATTACCTGCCAAGGATCCCAGCAGAGTTAGGCAAAAGTCACTCCTAACAGGAGTCAGGCATCTGACAATCCCTGAGAGGGACTGAATGTAGGATTACAGTCTTGGCTTTGTCACAAATTTCATTTGTCACCACCTAGCAAGCTCTGCTGATAGCTGAGATGAGCTGCCTTCCCCTGGTCAGTGCTCATTCATGTCCCAAACCTCATGGATCATCAGCATTGGAGGGGTTACAGCAGCCACTGAAGTGCCTGGCATGGCAGAGACTGGTTCCAGGGACTCCATGGGAGTTAGTGCAGAGGGATAGAATTCCTCGGTAACAGGCAGGATCAAGTCCTAAATTAGTGATTCCCAGATTTCATTAAGTTTATTCATCTTTAGGCCAATTTGCCTGCTGGCATAACTCCCCTGGAGACTGTGCCAGCAAAGACTTTGGCCTAATAATTTCAGATTAATTTCTGTATCATCATCTTCATGTGGCTTTGGGAAGACTATTTGTATATCCTGCTATAGACCTTGTGGAAGCGAACACTAATTATGAAGGAAAATTTCTGACTCCACAACTACTCTTCCAAAATTAAAAAACAAAAAAAGGAGTAGTCTAGACCATGGACAGGAATTCCAGATGGAAATATGTTTAACAAATATGGAAAGGTAATACTTTCCTGTATATTGCTTTGTGAGTTATTAGCACCTAAATAGTCTCCATGGTCAAAAGGGTATTAATGAGCTGGAAGACAAAGTGATGTAATCAGGAGGGATCAGCAGTAATTTCTCCTGCAGAAGATTTACATGCAGCAGCCATGTGTGTTTGTTTATGATCTCTACATCTGGTAATGAGCTCTCTACACGGTGGAAAGCTGCGGTGGAATAATGCACCCTGTTCCTCTCACGCACTAATTAATGCTCTATTTAATCTGGGAAAAGGCACTTTAAAAATAAACACTCATTTCTAGCAGACCATAAAGGATAGGTAACAACTGAATCACACCGCACAGGCCTAAAAATTGGTGTGTAGCAACCTCTCAAGCATTAAAAAGGTTGAGTTTTAACTCCCAGAGTACCACAGGAAGAGTGTGTGCACGCACCAATCTCTGCAGCACTACAAACAGACACTAACAGACCCTAGATGCCCACAGAGACAATCAAAGCCAGAGTGATAATCTGTAGAAATGACAAAAAACAGTAAGAGATGGCAGAGCTAAAATATTCCCCATGACAGCAGGTGTTAAACTATGTTTTATGTTCACAAGACACCTACAGCAACGCTGTTGGCCCCCACCTCATTCTGACAGTTGATAACATGAGCAATAAATCATGATTCCCACAATGACAGGATAAGCAGCCATTGCAAAGATGGTTAGATCTTGTATTCCTACTGAAAAAAGAAAGGCCTGGGAGATGGTGTCCAGCCCATCCTCTGCCTGCAGGGTTGGCTGCTGAGGGGGGAATGCAGTGGGGGCTCAGCATCCTCAGCTGCCACTGGAGTCATTCCACTGCTTTTAGTCACTTCAGCAAGGCCTGGTCTCGACAGGATGTCATGCTGGAACAGCTACTGCATTCACATTCACACCCTATCTCATTCCAGGATAACTTCCTCACATGCCCTCAGAAGTACAAGAGCATTCAAGTACAAGAGCATTCGTCTGTGGCTGCATTTAGCCCTAGGCTGGAGTCTCACAAGGTAACAGAGAATAGAGATTTGGCTTTATCTTACAAACTGTGCTAATATATCTCACCATCCTTTGGATTGGAGCCAACTTCTTCTCTCTAATCTCCCAATCATTTCCCACAGAAAACTTGTACTTTCTTTAGCCAGTGAAAGAAGACAAAAGTCAGGAAAATCACAGGGATTGCAGGGCATGGAAAGCCTGTGTGAGCTGTATCTAAGAAAATTTCCCAGCCTGAGATACCAGAGCTATGAAATGGCCCCTTTCAGTGACAGAGAAATTGCCATGGTGGCTAAAAGAAAACCTGCTTAAGCTACAAGTATGGAAGAACAACACTTCAGAGACTTGGGATGGCTTTAAAAGTAAATTAGGTAAAACAGATAAACACAGAGCCAATATATTAGTAGAGATTGAAGCTTTTCATGTATATGGAAGTGGCAATGTGAAAACAGTATTTCTCCTGCCAGGCACAACTTCTACCCTCCCACTCACACATCCAGTGTACAGAGTTTGCAACTCAGGACTTCTTGTGTGCTCTTCAGCTGCAATAAAAAAGGCATTTTTGCAGTGCTTACAGCTCAGACCCTCATACACACCCACTGAGACCATCTGACACATCCCTGCCTCCCCTGTTTGGATTTCCCAAAGCAAGCAGAGAGGACCAAGGGGGAACCACACATCTGACAGGGTTAGTCTGACAGGAATATTGAGTTGTCAAAATGGAACCAGCAATCCCCTAAAACTAGTTTGGTTTCAGGAAAAGAACATGCAGGCTGCAGTCTGCAGCTGCGTGCCGGGCTCTGCCACAGCAGTAAGTGTAGGTGGGCAAATAGCAATTTATTTATCAATTCTAATAGCAAATAGCAAGTCATTTATAGAGGTGGCCAGTCCACTCTGCACTTCCATCAAGGCTTTTCTGATGAAATAATTTATGGTTTTTTGTCAGTCCCTGAATCTCCATGGGTTTCTACGTCTGCAGAGCATCTTTGTTCTGCTTAGACTTGCTCTTTTTTTTTTTTTTGTTCAGAGACAAAACAAGCCAGGGCTTTAAACCATGCAGGGTTTTAATGCTGCAGAATCCCCACGCACCCACTTCCTCTCTTTCCTCAGCTCTTCTCTATCTGATTTACTGTTTACTTACAGACCATATGGGAAACATGTCGGGAGAGCATGCATCCGGGTTCACATTCACAATAAATACTTTTTATGACTATTCCCATGACCTGCAGCAACAGACTAGATTAGCTGCCCACAACTATGTATAATCACACAATCATTTAAATACATTTTCAAAACAGAATACATTCTGAGATACAGATCAACTAAATATTCCTCTTTCTAAAACCTATTTCCTACAACTTTTCCACCTGAGACAGAAAGTCTTATCTTTCAACTGTGGAATCAATAGAGACAGAAGAATACAAACACCTGGGTCCATGCAAAAGTGCAGCCAGCAGATTATCAGTCTGGGCTGCTCAGTTTTCTTAGCAAAAGAATTATAAAGTGAAACAGCAAAAGAGCTAAAAATAGATGTTGATGCTCAAGTGTATCTATCAAAATGTGAAAAGACCCCTCTTTCTTTATTCTTTGTTTCATAAAACTAAACTCTCTCAAATTTTAAGTTCACCCAAAAGCAAAACTGCAGAAGCATTCTATTCTACTGAATAGGATGTAGAATATTTCCCAAGCAGAATATATTATTTAATCCAAAGCCAAATAAACAAAGGGTCAAATTCAACCTCGCCCATTCCATTTAGCAACGAAATTGAAAGGAAATCTTGAAAAAGTCATTTTTAATTGAAATATTTAAAGTCTTTTCAAGGTAAAGCATTCTGAATTCTGTTTCTAATGTAAAAAGTCAATGATACAGAACTAAAGAAATTATTTAATTTAGCGTTTCTGAATAATTTTTTATCAGAAGGAAGTCTAAAGCAAATTTTATAAAAGTAAAATTGATATCTACATTTTTTCCCATGTAAGTAATGAGATAACTATGTCCTGTACCGCTTCATCTTATTCAAAATTTAATTTTTTTTTTTCATTTGCCATCAACCAGTGAGTTGAAGAAAAGTTTGCTGTGTCCCTTTTGCTTTAGGAAATGCTTCTGATAGTCTTTTAACTTGCAACTGGCAGGAGTGAAGAATGCTTGTAGCTCTCCCCCACCTCCTCTCCCTGCGGAAGCTGGCAAGCTCATCTGCTGCAGGATACTTGGAGAACATCTCCTCAGCCAAACGGACTCATTGCATCATCTTCCAACACTTAATCAGAACACATGGAAATATTCATTTTGTTAAATGCATAAAGATTAAAAAAATAGAGATTTCACAAGGTAACTTGGCTTTTTACAGCTCTATGATTTTATGAAATGGAGGCTGGGTGTTGTTTCTACAGGCAGATGTTGGGATACTGTAGTAACCCTCTAAAAATGAAAAGGGGGTTTGTTTTCCTTCTTTTCAAGGAATGCTTTACCCACAGGTTTTTGAGATGAAGTGCAGAGCACTGTGAAGTGTTTCCATCTCACTTCAACGTTGGCACTCAGCAAAGCACCGAGCAACGGCTCAGCTGGGAGCACCTGAGTGAGCCTCTGCTGTCAGAGAAGCAGGGGGAGCACCTGGGGAGCAGCTTTCCCAGGAAAGCTGAGCTCTCCCTGCCAGAGGCAGGCCAGCCCCGGTACTGACCCTGCTTTGCAGGGCCGGGCTGCTCCTGGAACAGCCAGAATCCATCTCTGCTGGCCTCCTCCGCCAGCTCCACTCCAGCTCGGAAAACATCAGATCTGGAGAATGGTTTAAAACTGCACATTTCCGTTCAAAGGGCCCTCTTGTTGTTCTGCTTGTTTGGGGGCAGGAGCAGGAAGGGTCATTACATGGTGGAAAAGCAAAAAAACACATTTTCATGGGCAATTGCTATATTAATATGTATCACTTTACATACACAGTACATCTACATATGGAACCGATTATTACTGAAGAAATGTTTTTTTAATGAGGAAGACTTAACAATACTTAAGAGAGAAAATGTTCAAACCAATGTTAATTTGCAGCAGAAGTAACAAAATATTTTAATAAAAAACAGTAACAAGAACTGGCCTTCCTACCCAGGATCAGCCCGCTCCTATGTTCACACCTTGAGAACAGAATTTGATTTCCATGGCTTTTCCAACCTTTGCAAACCTCCTAAAACTGAAATCTAAACTCTGACTCAAGGACTTATAAGAGCAAGACCTGCTTCAGCTCTAGAAAAAGACAGAGATAGTTCATTATATTTCTCTTTTCCAGATCCATGGAAGCATTTTCCCCCCTCCACTCCTTTTTACTAAGCCTGTGCCTGCCTTCTCCTTCCTAGCCCCCAAACTCATCCAAAAATAAAGAAAAAGGGATTTTTAGGTAATACAATTACTTCTGTATAAATGTAGCTAAATATATTCTCAATTGCTAAGCACTATTTCCTTTCCCTCTCCCTGTATGCTGGGATTAATTAGGCTTTCCTTAAATGTTGCATATGAATTAAGAAGAAACAAACAGCAAAAAATCCTTCACTATTTTCAAAGGAAAAAAATCTGGTGCTAAAAAGTCCTGGCAAACACTAAATATTAGTACAATAAACTGCTGGATTTCAACTGGTAAAAATAAAGTGACTAAGAAAGACTGTTCCTGTAGGAAACAGACATTTTCTTTCAAGAATCATTTCAAACCCTAGGATGAATTATTAGTACCAACTATAAACCTCAAAATAGACTCTTCCTGTTATCATAATGCAAATATTAATGTGTATTTGCTATTCCTGCTAAATGTTATCGGCATTGTTCCAGCTCACAGGGAACAACCTGTTCCGTGCAGATCCCAACCAGGCTAGGACTGGACTTGGTTTATCATTTTAACACCAGGATCATTGTTTTGTTCACCTTGGGAAACCACAGCAGGAGCAATGATCACAAGGGAATCCTGCACGGGTCTCTGCACCGGCTCTGCTGGGAAAGCCTGGAGAGCTCCGGGCTGCCAGATGAGCAGAGCAGCTCCTGTGGTCCAGGGAGTGGTCACTGGTCATGGCTCCCACCACCACGTTAACTGAGCCCTTGATTTACTTTATTTAGTTGGCTTTAAGCCCGTTTTTAATGGGTTGAATGAATTCTGCTGTACAGTACAGGTTCAGAATGGCACCGAAACCAGCACCAGCCATTCCCAAGTGGTTTGATGCAACCTCCTGGGAACACCCCTCAGGAAACAGGTCCCAGAACAAAAGGGCAGCCACAAAACACACCATCTGTAAGAAAGCCCTACACCTATTTTGAGAGTAGCTCCTCATTTTGAATCTGCACTCGGCAAAACCAGTCCTACTTTGTATATGGCACGCAATAAGGTGAATTGTCATTTGTTCTGCCCCTCAGGTTGCACACAGACACCACTGAACACAACACTGAATATCAAGTCTTATGTAACAACGGATTTCAAATTATAAATGTCACCCAGGCATCATTTCAGGCTTTGAAATACAGTTTACTTATTACCAAATACAATGTGTCAAGTGATTTATCAAATCTACAAGACAGAAGAAACCAATGAGACAATCCAACCATCCATCCTATCTCCCAGCAAGTCCAGGACTGTCTCCAGTCAAATGTATACTGGAAGAAGAGAGATTTATTACCACGGTTTCTTAATGCTATGTTTTATATTTAGCAAGTGTTCCTATCACACTCCACATGGTACTTTCACCAAGCACAACAAACCCACCTGGATCTCCACCACCTGCCCAACTCAGTGGGTCACTTGCTGCCTGCATATCTTTGATGCTGTGTCTCTGTGACAAACTTCTAGAGATGAAGCCGCCACTGAAAAAATGTTGACAATAATCTCTTTTCCTGCTCCAAAAACACATAAGAGGGGCAGAGTTGTTCTTAAAGGTGAGGCTGTCCTTAATTAGCATTAAGGACACACTGAGTTTTTTAAAGTGCTGATTACAAAGAGAGGGATTTCTCTGGCCAGTGCTCCTCACAAATGCATGCCTCTCATCAGAAATCTGTAAAAAAGCAATACTGAAAAGACCTGGAAATATTTAGAATGGCTTATCTTGGGACTAAGTGACATTGAAAACACACCTTTACTTCTTTGCCATTAAAATGCAAGGGATAAGGAATTTCTTGGACATGGAAAAATCATTATACTAAAAAAAAAAAAAAAAGAATTCAAGAATGGCTTGAGTTGGAAGAGATCTTAAAGACTGTCTTGTCTGAATGCCCCTGTCATGGGCAGGGACACTTTTTACCAGACCAGGTTGCTCAGAGCCCAATCCAATCTTCCCTTGAGCACTTCCAGGGATGGGGCATCCACAGCTTCTCTGGGCAACCTGTGCCAGGGCCTCACCACCCTCTTCTTCCATATGTATAATCTAAACCTTACAAGTTATTTATGAAATCCTTTGCATATCCAAAACTGAAGGAAGCTGACTGCTTTATTTCACATCTAGTACTCAGGTAATGAAAATACTTTGGTTTGAAATGCCTACAAAAAGTAGTACCTCTCCAGGACAAATTTCTGAAACTACTTAATATTTGAGAAATAATTAAATGTATGATAAAAGCTCCTCCATGGCTGCATAAGTAAGAAAGGAGACACACACACACACATATATATACATTTACACATTTGTAAAGGAAGGGTAAAACAAGTAGGACACAAATCTCAGATGAGCAGCACCTGAGTGATAATACTACCAATTAATTTCTAAAAAGTCTCTAACAAAAGTTGAAATCTTTTTCCATCACATGAAAGAGATGTTTTGGCTGTATTTATACATCATCCTGAGTAAACTGGCTGAACTGCAAAACCAGAACACTATGTAAGAATAATGAAAGGAATGAAAAATACTTCTGCCTGGGCCTGACATTTATCAATATAAAATAGCCACTTTTGCCATTGTTTGAAGTAAGGGAAGCAATTAAAGTGCACAGAACCATTTTGATACCAGCACCCTATTTCCTGCACATGTTGGTAACTCAGGGGCTCCCCCTCCCTCCTTTGGTGCTGTTCATTAACTCTCCACAATAAACACCATCCTCCCATACCACACGTTTGAGAGCACTCCGAAACTGGGAGATTGGGCAACAGCACTGCTCTATGCAAAACCAGCCAAGTCCAGTCAGGAAACAGATTAATTTGAAAGCCTTAATTAATGACTGAACGTTTATACAGCCAAGATTTATGAGTTACAAGGAAGTAAGTCCAAAACATAACACTCCCTCCCGCATGCAAGCTCTCTCTTTAATGGTAAACAACTAGCCTAGGGTAAGATACTGTCTCAGTGCTCCAGTTCCCTTTCTTATTCCAACTTCCAAGCACTGACAGAAGACAAATTAATTTCAAACTTTTTCATTTTTTTCCTGTCCCTCTATAAATATTGTTACTAATAAACATGGTTTCATGAAAACAAACTATATATTATTCTAATAACCAATTTTTTTAATAAACTAATTTTTTTTTTTAGCTCATGGGTGCAAAGACAGTATATAATAAAGAGGAAAAAACAGAATCCTTTTTGTATAGGTAATAAATGAAATTTATTTTCTTGGGAAGAAAATCATAAACAAGAAGAGAAAGGTCTTCATACATCTAACTATATGCAAAAAAAAAAATCCTAAAATCCCCCCAAACCCCAGTTTTGTCAGCTTACTTCACAAATACTTCTGCAAATTTAGTAGCGACAAATGTTAGAAATGAAGAGCAAGTTTTCAGTTTTTAACATTTTGACTATGTTCCATATTCCACTTCTGAGAGCTGACATCTCGTTATGATGAGCTCTTGCTATTTGAATATTAAAACAAGACTGCCAGCAACACTTCTTTGGAAGTCCTCAAGCCTTAAACCAGAAAAGTCATCAAAGAATCAAGAAAAGTCTTGCTCTCTCTTGTTTACACTAAACTACCACACTCATTTTCTTGCCTTGCAAATTCTGTTACGCTAACAAAGCACAGTTTGGTTTCTTGCCCCTTGGTTTATATAACACAGAAATACCCAGAAATCCAGAAATGACCACAGAAATGGCAAGATCCCATGAAATGAGGAGCCTGTGATGAGCCCTCCAGCCATACTTTGCCCTCCCTGGCAAGAGGACTCCCCAAAACCCTTCTCTCCAGGTACACAGCCACAGCACAGGTAACCAGAAGTACAGGTGGCACGTGGCTTTTGGGTTTGGGGTGGGTATTTTCTGCTTGCTTGTGGCAGTGATGAGCACTCAAGCCCCTGTCCTTGCCTGTCATGGGAAAAATCCCCAACAAACCATCCTGCTGGCTCCTGCTCTTTGGTCCTTCATTCCCAGCTGAACAACAAAACCCATGCTGTGCAAGGGCAATCAGCTGCTCACAAGACCAAACAGAAGAAGTTCTCCTTATGCAGACTCACAAATATTTGCAAACACACAGAGTCTGAGCTATGAGCTGGGTACAATTTTTTTTTAACCTCTCTTCATTGGTTTATCATTGAATGAGAACTCACTGGGAGCAGCCCTGGAAAAAGACAAAGTTGGTTTATCCCAGTGAAAAGCGGGCAAGATGACACAAAACAGGACAAATTGCTGCTCTCCCCCTCCTTTCCTCCAACGATGTGTTTCACTGTGCAGTGTTAATGTAATAGTAATTTTCTAGTTTCATCACAATTCCACTTTGTTTGCTAGGAAATGAAGTAACGAACACTATGTCTGTAAGACGCCAATTACTTTGAGAAAATAACTCCCACCCCCAACTTCCCAAAATAAGAAAATAAACCATCAAACAAAACCCAAAGCAGCTCTTTTAAACTGGACAAAATGCTCTTGGTTCTCCTTCCTTGACAATGGGGATGTCAAGACCAATTAGCACTTGCAGTCATCTTGGGGTTTGCTCTGTTTTCTCCCACTGCAAGTGGTCAGGCCAGATCCGATGGCTCCCTTCTATACACGCAATGCCATGGACAAATTACACAAGACTAGGACCTGAAAGGCTTTTTTCCTACCCAGCTATCCTTGACATTTTCATTACTCAAAGACAGGAAACAAAAAGCCTAAGCTGAGAACTAGGTGATACTTTGAAAAAAGTTTAATTAAAAAGTAAAACAGACCATGGAATTGCCTCTAACATAGCTAATAATTTGCTGCAGAGTTGTTACTGTGCTGCTTCCATCTGCCAATAACCTTTTAATCCTTTTGCCGAAGGCAATCCAAAGCTTTTCCATATGTATGTAAGGGTAACCGTGAAAGATAACTTGGAAACAACTTCCAACTTCTGCTATGCAAAAATCTGAGCTACAGCAGCGCTTGTGTCCATCAGGGCTCTGGAAAACAGAAGTTACATGGCAAGAATGAAAACTGCCCTATTTGACAATGTATATTTGGCTGCAAGATTCCCTGTTCCCACATTCAGCATCAGTGACTATCTTATTACCAACAACTTCTCAAATGTTTTCAGAATTAACACTGAGAAGCTTAATCTCACCAAAAACCCACCAGCTCCAACAATGCCATTGCTAAAGTTTGTGGATAAAAAAAGAAAGTGGAACAAAAGCAGACATTTCAACTATTCTATCCCCAAAAAATCTCACTTAGAAAAAATCACACATAATCAAAATCTCTTCAAAAGGAATATAGCAGAGTGCATTTTCAAACTCAACTTTATGGGATGACAAGTGCATAAGCCTGTGCCTTATGCACATTTTTAAGGACAGGAAGTATCAATAAAATCACAGTCAAAACGTTAAGGAAGAAACCAAAAAACTCTCCCACTCCAAATGTTTTATCAATCCTGATCACGCCTCAGAAAATAAACTCAAAATTCACTTTACACAAGTGAAATAGCATTTCTATCATCGGAGAAAGCAATGGAAGCTGAACAGTTGGTGCATGTACTACACAATGGTAGTTTTATTAGCAAGAGCATTTAAGCTTGAAATTAGGTACGTTTATTGTTCAAGAAATTCACAGCCTATTGTGATTTGATTTTATTAGATATTATTATTCATTATTAGGTTCCAAATTTTTCCAACAGAAACAATGACTTTTTGCAGATGACTGCCAAAAGCAAACATCCTATTTTTCCTGCACACAAAGATACCAATATGTTCAAACATTTTAATTCACACACACAGCCCCAGCTCTCCAATCTTTGCAGTTCAGTGAAGTGTAAACAGTCAGTGTTGCCATTAAAATAACATGTTCTTCATTCACAGCAACAATAGCCAGGTAGATTAACAGGCTTTTACACCTGGGCCCTATTATTCCTCTGCCATTCATTAACATTTCTTCTACCATGACAGCAATTGAATTGGCACAGTCCCAGAAACACAAGTAGGTCAGCACAAGGTGTTCCTCTGGATGCTTTCATCTGGTATAAACATCCTGAATTAGCCTTCAGGTACTACATCTAAATATTCCAATAATCCTAGTGCTAATTAAGATCACAATCAGAACTATTTCAGATCTCACTGACCAAGTACAACCCATGGTTTTGGAGGGCTGATTCTATTAAGGATGGAAGGTAATTTCACTGCAGAAGTGGGGAGCTTTCTGCAGCTCTCCTGGCCAAGCTGATGCTGGACATCATGCCTTGGTGTTACCTCCTTGAAATCACAGAATTATGTAACAGCCTGGGCTGGAAGAGATCCTAAAGATCACTTCTTTCCAACCCTCCTGCCACAGGCAGGGACACCTTCCACTAGACCAGGTTGCTCAGAGCTCCAACCAGCCTGGCCCTGCACACTTCCATGGATGGGACAGCCACATCTTCCCTGGGCAAGCTGTGCCAGGGCCTCACTACTCTCAGAGGGAACAATTTCTTCATAATAATCTATCTGACTTATTTTCTTTCCGTTTGAAGCCATTCCCCTTGTCCTGTCACCACAAGCCCCTGCAAACAGTCCTTCTCCTTTCTTGCATGGTCCTTTCAAGTACTGGAAGGCCACAATTAGGTAATTCCACAGCTTTCTCTTCTCCAGTCTGAAAAATCCTGATTCTCTCAGCTTTTCCTCATAGGAAAGGTGCTCCACCCCTCTAATCAACTTGGTGGCCCTCCTCTCAATGCAGCACATCCGAGGGAAAAATGAATATGCATGTAAAGAAAGAGAAATTGAACACTGAGGACGGACAGTCAGACATTGCATACTATTAAAATTAATCATAACAGGCACTTAAGCAAGTCAGACAATTGCTAATCTTAAGGGTATGAGAAATAGCAATGAATATGTAAGAATATTTACTTTCCCCATCCACCCCAGTTTATGAAAAAAAAGTGGATACAAATCAATGAAACAAGAAAACTTCAGATATACCTTTTATTAATGTACTAAGATGCACTCAGTATTTACAGCAACTTGTGCATGTTGAGAGGATCTGGCCCTGAAGTTGTCATATAAGAGTGGAGAACCAAGAATAAGTTTTCTCTGAACTTCAATAACTTTTTGGTGACTTTCTCCAATTTGTATGCCTTGTCTTATACTTTAGGACTAGAGCTGAGACAAACTCCAAGCAGCAAGTTCACTCATAACCACATACTCTGTGACACATCATAACTTACAAGATCAAGTGCCAGCATTACAGGTTTAAATCAGAAAAACAGGTCAGTGTGAGGAAAAAAGCACTTTTCTTTCTTTTCTTTTCCTTTTTTTTTTAACATAAAAGCCAATTCTTCAATTCTGAGCTGATATAAGCATTTGTATTCCACCCATGAAAGTACTTCAAAAGGCAGAAATAAGCCAACACTTTCAATTCCTTCCTGATCACTACAAATGCAATTTTCACTCTGAACTTTACATACCCCCACTTGTGATCATTGCTATACTAAGAGCGTGTGCTTTAAGACATTGAAGAATAATCCCCACTGTCTGATTAAAAAAAATTAAATTAAAAGTTGCTAGAAATAACTCACAGGCAAAAAATAAAACTCAAAGAAAACAATAGCAGTAGGCTAAAGAGACATATTTTTTCCTTCAGGAATGAATTCCCATCTGCTTTTAAAGAGCAACATGTTTTTCCATTGCTGGGAATTACAGCCAAGCCCAGGACAATAAAGCAGCAAAGCCAGAGGCAAGAGCAGAGGGCAAGTGAAGCTGGCTGACAGAGGCTGGGCCTAGGTCCCTCTTTTATAAGCCTGTGTGACAGTGGCAGCTCAGCAGTGCCCTGCTGTGCTGGCAGCATGCACTCCTCTGCCACCCTCAGCAACCGGGAGCTCCTGGTTACTCTGCCATGGGTGAGGTTGTGGGAAAATGGGAAGGAAAAGACAGGGAAAGGAGGCAAACAGCACAGCTGATGCTGCTGGCAAAGCCAAGCATCTCCCCTGGCCTCAGCTGGTTTGTGCAAGCTCAAGGGAAGGGAGCTTGCTCCTGACACAGGTGATGCTCCTACTGATGTTCTTTCTCCAGACACTGGACACAACACAAAACAACCCTCCAAAAGCAAACACAAGAGTGCTCACTTACAGAACCTGGGTGGACGACACCTTTAAAGTAGTTAATGAAGAAAAATATGTTGAAATCAGCTGTTAAGTTCTGTATCTGAACTGTTTTGGTATTTAAAGAATCAAAATATCAGTTCTTTGGGCTTTATGGGGAAAAAAAAAGCCAGGTTTGAGAAGCAAGCAAAATTTCTTACCTTAGCACTGGCTAGTACTCATTCAAATTCCCTCTGGCTTTCTTCCCCAAGTTCCTCTGAGGATCACTGTTCTTTGAGTTACTTAGGAAGCAGTTTCCACTGTGTCCTCCTGAGCTGTTAATGGGTCTGACCTTTTTGGAAACACTAATGTCCCTTCAGCCAGATGCATTAAATCTTCCCTGCTTGATTAAACTATTAGCAAATCATTATCGCACTGAGGGAGAAAATGTTCTTTCCCAGATGAGCTTGCCATGCATAAATTTCAGTGCCAATACTCCCCTCTATACCAAACCTTATGTCTGGCATAAATGTGCTGATTGCCAGCCATGCTCTACACCATCACTAGGTCAGAGCACACAGCACTTTATCAGACCTCAGCTGAGACACAACATGATGAAAATCCCCCCACTCTGGGCAACATCTCTGAAAAATGGGCAAGAGGCACCAGACCTTTCTGAAGTGTCTGAAAAGAGCAGGGAGAGGCAGAGTAATGCCTCCAGGTCCTGCTTTCAACACTGCCACGCCAATGCCATTCCCAGACATCCCCAGGTGCTCACACTGCCCTCATTCCCAGTGTGCCCAAGCACATTCTGCACGTAGGAGCCTCCTGCGAGACCAGCAGCAGGCAAAATCCCATGGGAAGTCCTGTGTAGTTAGTTATTTCCTTTCTGGTGATTCATCTCGTTTATCCCAAACACTAACATTTGGAAAACATTCCCAATGCCAGGTATTTCCTCACCTTCCAGACACCTGTGCCAAGCACATCCTTAGCACTGATAAATCTGTGTAGGAAGGAGGTGATCCCATGCTACCCATATTGGATAAAGGCTGAGACTTTTCCTCATCCACCCACACAAAAATGTTCACTTTTCAATGAGTGATATAAATTAACAGATCCTCTGCACCATTCCAAGAGAAACATCAGAGGTTCATCTGAGGCCTTAATCTTGCTACATTTCAATTTGATGGTGTTCCTCACCTTGAAAATCACATTTCACTGTAATACTTCAGGCTATTATATAGGATTAATCCACTGCCCTTTCATAATGTTAAGCAGAAAGCCTTTTCCTTAGGTCTGGACAATCTTTTCCTTCATGTAGAGCTAGATATAAAGAAGAGTACACATCCTTATCTTTTGAATGTCCATTTTTTCCCTATATCTAAACCCTCTCTCTCCTTTACTGTAGATGTTCTTTACTAAACAGACAAATCTTTCTTCAGTCTCTTAAAAGGGTCTTTATCCTCCCGTGCACCTATGGTGGAACACATCCCCATTCCTTTTCTACTTAAGTTTCTTCCTCTGAAGGAAACAGGATTTTGGAGAGGTTTGGTTGTTTGGGGGTTGTTTTTAATTAAAGTTACTAGTTTAAATATGTCAATATCTAGTAAACAAGAACAAGCATGTTTTGGAATACATATTTTAAGAGTCAAAGATTTGAGTTGATTTCAGCTAGTTTGCTGTTGCACAGATCTTTTTGGCATCACATCTGCTCTTATTTGAGCCAGAGCAAACCTTCATCAGCTTGCTTTTCTTCCCTTTCATTTTCTGTGCTCCCATTGAGAGTTATTGCAAAGTGAGAAAGATATTTTTTACATTAACTGTTCCACTTCGATTCAAACCAGTGAAAGATTTACAGGTTCCAAGATTCCCACTGTACTCTTGTGTCCTGTAAGCATGGAAACTGATAATACTATAGAAACCATGCCAGCCTTGGCTTTCATGATGACCTGCTTTCCACCAATTTAAAAGCAGTTAGTCCCATTATCTTACTTTAACAAGCACGCTCGTCTGAGGAATACTGTCAGCATACCCGGATTATTTAATTTTTTATTACTTCCAACCAACTTTAAACTCAAAACAACTCAACACTTGATTTCAGTTTCTGCCTAAAACTTCCCTCTCTGACTTTTAAATTGTAACAAAAACTTCATCTGACTGCGGCTCAGACAATAAAAGAAAATATCTCACTCTGCTGAGTTTATTTTCCTTTTTATCACCTACTTTCTGGAACAAAATATTTCTCCAGTGGGGAAACACTCTTTTCATTCCTTGCTTGTCTAACCCTCAATTGAAAAATGGAGCACCTGAGTTTGTGGGAAGCTCATCTTTCCTAAGGATAGCTGGCTGTGGCAGCACCATGAAAACAAGCAAATGAGACCCAAAGAACTCACAGTGCTTGTGCTTTAAAACATTGCTTTAAGTACTTCTGTGGTCAGATCTCTAATTATCCCTGCTTCAGTGGGAAATGAAACAGAACTTCTCAGCATGAAGTACAACAGTGAAAATGCTCTAGGAAAAGCTGTGATCAAACTGTGAACAACCTCAGAGTGCAGACATTCTAATTATATAAAACCATTAAAAATTATCAGTTTTATAAAAGTTGGACCTCCTGCAATTTTGCCCAAAATAAAATGCAGTATCCCTGAAGAAGAGCGCAAGCATGGCTGCAGAGCACTACTTCAGAAAGGTCTGGAAATGAAGATTGCACTCAAATTCAAATATTTCCAGAAAGCTGAGGATTTCTTCGAGATAAAAGTTAACTGTACAGACATTGCTCATCTAATGTCTTTTTTTTTATTAAACTTCACTGACACATGAGAGAAGGAAACTGTAATTCACCCTCATAAATTATCTTCCACCTTCCCTCACATGAAACAGTGGGAAGTAATCACCCTATTTTGCTATCTTGATGTATCTTTAAAGGTAGTCATTAAGAGAAACGTACATCCAGCAGGTGAACAGAGATAACTGGTCATAAGCGATGACAGGCAAAAATACACAAGTATCTGATCTGAAAAGGGGCCAAGTTGGAAGCCAGATGCACACTGAACTATCCACTTTCCTGGCTGCTTATTCAGCTCATGTCAGGATGATTCAACGCATCTTTACACGCAGCTCCCTATTCATCCAGCATCTTCCAGTCACAAAACCAGGCATTTTCCATTCCTTTCTCCGAACAAAGGCTAGAACAGTGGAATGGGAACTTGCCATTCAGCAGCGGAAACTATTTGTAAAGCTGGGAAGCTGGAGACACTGGGAAGAAAAGGCTTTAATGAAACTGGCCACTGTGTGTGCCAACTATCAAGACTTTATATATTCTTCCAAGGAACCCTGACTGAGGCTTTTTCTGTATTTACTCTTTACATTCCAGTTATTATAATACTTCACATGATGCAAAATAACAAAATTCGTGAGAAATGCCATATTAGAAACAGGCGGCTTTTTTGTTTTCCCTGCAACCAGTCTGTAGCAGCACTCAATGACCCATTAACTTATTTTTGGTTCTGTACAAAGCCAGCACCAAGACATTTGTGACTCATTATCAACCAGGCACTGGAATTCACCACTAGCTTTTCAGCTGATCCAGATCCAAAGGAAATCCCCATATGCTTGGAATTTCTAAAATACAAGCACTGCAGTTGTTGCCTGGTAAGGCGACAGTTGCCATATACAACAGAGATGTTTATATTTATGTTTTTGGAGGCTTGTAACTCAGCCAGAGGCAGATAAATTTCCCCAAGTTGTCTCACTGTCCCCCAAATATAAACATAACACTGTTACAGGTCACTGCTCCAAAATGCAGAAGCAGTAGAGCTGTGACAGTTTTCCAGACCAACACTTAAGCCTGAAATCCTTTTTATTGATGCTTTTTATTTTTTTTTTCATTGTGAGAGCCCACATTCTGGGCAGAAAGATGTGCTACACAAACCAGCTCTGCTCACTACACAGCTTCCAATCATTCATTCATTCCCAGAGTGCAGTCTGCCCTGTGCTGTGGAGGAGGAAAACTTTGGTGTCTGCTGTGACACAGCTTCCCAAAATGACCCCACAGCACACATAGCAGTACCCACACCAGCCAGAAGTTATGAGTAGCCTACCAGCATCTAAGTGACAGCTAAATGAGGAGAAGCCTGGCCTGAGAGTACCACCAGTCCTTTGAGAAGGGCCTTCAAGCAATCACACAAATCCTCCACAACCACCCAAGACAAAAGTTTAGCTTATTTCCCTGCCCTTGTAAACAGCACACAGACAGATGGGGAGCTAAGGCAAGCACACCACATTTTCCACTCTGCTATGGAAAAAGCAGAAGGTGACTATGTAATTAGATGGTGTGATAATGCAGACAATAGAGCTGGCTACAGCAAGGTGGAAATTCTGGTATTTCATACCTTTCAAGAGCTCAACTTGGCAATCTTATTAACATTCTTTGAATTTTTGAATTAATATAATTACTCTCAATTAATTAAAATGAGGAAAGAATGAAATATCCTTTCATGAGACACTGACATGAATAATATTCAGGGAGCAGAATAGTGACCACTAATGTACTGATACCTATTATAACTGCCAGGCAGCAGCATCTGAGAAAGTTTTTCCTTCTGCCCAGGACAGGAAATAATTGTCAGAAGCTAAGTAATAGCAACGAGCTATAACAATAAGTGCTGCTGTGAAGTCTTGATTATACGCAACAGGAAAATATAAGCTTCAAAGCAACTCCTTTGCAATACCCCTGAATTGTTTCTTACCTCCATCTCTCCTCTCGAGGCTCTCAGTCACAATCCTGCATGCAAAAGATTCCTGGAGATGTGGGGGAACTGTCTGGGAAGCCTGGAAGAGCTTGCCTCCCGCCAATCCTGGCAGCACATCCTTAATGAGGCCGCCTGCAGCTATATGAAAGCTCACCCTAAAAGAGACCCTTCCCCTGGCACCACTCCTCTGATGGGGACCTTGAAGTAAAAAAGCCCCGGATTGCAAGAATAGGAATATGTGAAATATTCCTTCATCATTCCCACCAGCACTCTGAGAAAGCTCAAGGGACATTTGAGTTCAACTTTAAACACCATTTGTGCACCGACTCCAGGGAGTTTTACCTCTGCTCCCGAGTACTTCTGCGTGCGCTCCACAAGCTCGGCCAAGCAGACTTCATCGCTGACTGGCATGGACTGGAAATGAAGCTTGAAGATTTCCTTGCGAGTGGCTGCATCTGGCAGTGGCACGTAGATAATTCTGTCTATTCGCCCCGGCCTCAGCAGGGCCTGCAATGAAAGCGTCACAGCAAAAGTTACAGCACATCAAGGAAGTAAAAAAACCGCAACTCAAAAACAACACCACCACCAAGTAACCAACAATTTAAACAAAAGCATGAACCTGCACAAGAAAAGACAGTAAGGCTACTCAGCTTGTGAAATACTCATTTATGGAAAAAAGGAATCATAAAGGAAACAGTCATTTTCTTAAAACAATACTTCTAGACTTGTTGCAAGGTGTGCTGGAATGTTGGGACTTGGCAGAAGGACAGGTGGCAATGGACACATCCCAAATACAGATCTTCCACCAAGACAACAAGCAGAGAAAAGAAAGGTTTTGTTGGGAGTGAATCTTACATTGTGGATCCACGTTGCTTTAGCTCACTTTATTAGAGCTGCACATACTTAGAGATAAGCAGATTACTCTGATGAGGTTTTTTATGCAAAATAAGGTAACAACAGAGAGAGACCAGTGATGCACAGCTTCATGTACGTGTGTCTGGCCTTGCACCTTGGCTGTTCAGGGTTACTCAGTTTATATTGGGGGTGGGAGGGTGGCAGAACAAACAGAGACAGAAAACCTAAGATGGGACAATGCCCACGAAGGGCAGCATGGAGGGTTCAGACTGGATGGGAGAAAAAAAATTCTAGAAGAGAAGCACAGCCTCGGGGCAGGTTATTGGAGACGCTGCAGAAACTCTGCCCTTGGGGGTTTTATGGCTCAGCAGAGGAAGCCAAGCTCTCCCTGATCTGGTCTGGTGAAAGTCCTGTGCAGGAGGGGGACCGCTGGGCCTCTGGAAGCTCCCTTCAAACATCTTTCTGGACAGGGTCAAAAAGCAAACTTTATCTATATATAAAACAATTATATCCAATATAGAGGAGAAGCCAAGCTCTTAAATTTATGAGAAGGGAGGAAGCTCATTTCCCCATGTTTATAAAAAAATCTCCAAGATTTCTGAAAACCAGCTACAGTAAAAAAAGTAAAAACCCTCCCAGCCTTTCTTACTTGACATTTGGAAAAAAGAAAAGCAAAATATAATAATCCTGTGCACAGCAAATGCACATAAATAGTATTTAAACGATATTTTAGAAAACGAACAATGTTTATAAGATTCAGCCTGCAACCTAAATTGTTTTTATGTTATGGTTCTCCCTTGGGTAGACTAGTTTGAGTTCCAGATGACTGGAGATATTGCATGGCTGTCCTGGGCTGTCAGCCAGTAAGTCTTTTCCCAGCCTGATCATGTCAGTGAAAGTCATGCTGAAAAAATAGTAGGAAAGAGCTTTCCTTCCTGCACAGCATTGATCAAGCTAACACCCTTCCTAGAGTTTCTTTAAAAAGACTGTTGTGGTGCTTCAGAGTGGAAAAATGTATCCTGAATGTTAAGAGACATCTTGTTATTTTTAAAACAAAACACGAAAATGCTCAGCAGAAAGCGCACGGTCCTGTGGTGCTGCACGGAGCTGTGCAAGGACAGAGGAAGGCTGGGAAGCCCACAGGCCCTACCCAGCCCAGCACCCTGTGTCTGCAGTGGCCAATGCTGGATCCCTACGAAAGAGAGCAAGTAACAAGCTGTCCACTGATATTTGCTCAGCAGACTGTGCTGTTTTCCACTCCTGATGAACTCACCCAAGAACTCAGCTTACTGACAATATCTTGACCAGTGTATAATTCAGTGTCTAAATTCTGTGTGTGTGTGTGTGAGGATGTTGCCATTTTTTGCCAACACACTTGAAAGAGAAATTTGCATGTTTCAAGACTAGGCTTGGAGGGAGTGGAATTAAATTGCAATTGTGTTCTGCGTGCTCTTAAGGAAATGCCCATAGCTAATTCTACTATTTAGAAGAAACAAGAAATGTTCACATGAGTACGGTGGTGCCTCTTTCAAACCAAGGCAGGTTTCATCAGGACACCCAGATAATGAGAACATCTTCTGGAGCCAGCTTAGCTTCCCACTGATGAATGACCGGGGCTGTGGTGCAGGTGGGACAGGGAAAATGTTCAGTGCCAATCAGTTGGGAGCAAGTGTTCCATTGCCTGGCTCTCAGTTCCAAGACACAAAAAGCACAACTGCAGATATAACACAGTGAACATACTGGTCAGTGACTAAAATCTGTGTTTCCTCCAGTTTGTGCCCAGTACTTTGTGTTTTACATATGTTGGTAGTTGAAGGCCCAAGTTTTAAGCATGCTATCATTATTTTTTTGCTACAATCAGGCTCAGGAACCTTATCCAAGGTGACCAGATGTGCTGGGAACTGTACAAAAAAAGCACAAGTCAGTTGCAGCAGTGCACGCTGGCTATATCAACACAGACATAAAGGAGAGAAAATATTCTATAACCTCAGCTTGAGATGAGAGTCAGACTCCCTCCAGCCCCTGGAGACAAAAGCAGATTGAACTGAGAGCTGGTCTCCACCAGCCCTCCCGGCGTGGTGACTCTTGGAGACCCTGGGCACAGCCTGACTGCTCCTGGCTCTGCTGCCACCACCTTGGCCCCTTGGCAAGCCACCGGTCTCCCCCTCTCCATGCTTCTGAGGAGCTAAAATCAGGAGAGGGTGAGGAAGGGCCTGCTTTGACCTGTCTGGTGTTCCTGGAGGAAAAAGGCCTGGTGAGGGGCCATGGGTGGGCTGCAGAGCTGCTCTGCTGCTGGCTGCTCAGAACTCAACAGCAAGTCGAGGCCTCACTCGTCTGCAGGAAATCACGCTGCCCTCCCAGGCTTTTCAAGTCTGCACACTTCTCACAGAGATGCTTTTCCTTTCTGGCCAAAATAATTCAGAATTCAGAACCAAGCAGCACGCAGAGGCTGGCAGTAAGGAAACAAGACATCCCCTCGTGATGTTTTTGCTCTCTGGAGAGAAGTGAACTCTTCTGGATTCCTTAAGGAAACCTGCTGGGGCGCATGGTGTGGGTACCTGCAGCACTTCAAGCCCAAGGCCCAGGTCTTGCTAACCAGCAGGGCTGAGTTGGATGGGTGCTGGCACCACCTTTCTCCTCAACACCATTTTTTGTACAGACCTAGAAGCTTCTGCTTTTCTCAGTGGGATGTTGTGTGATCCAGCCTTCAACCACAGGTAGGGCTTTGGAGATGGCTGCTCCAAGCACACCACAACTTTCACAGGCCATTCCAGAAGATGGAGCTTCAATCTTGCAACATGCACTTTGAAAATGGGGAGGAGAGCGATAAGGACAACCAGGTCACCTCTGGGCCAGCCCCACTGTACTGGGCTGGGTGCAACAGGATTAGGAGGTGACCCACTGGCCAGGCACGAGGATCCATGTTGTGGAGCCGGAGGAGGAGGAATTCAGCGGGAGCAGGCGCTGGCTCGGCTGAGCAGGAGCAGAGGCAGGAGGGGGAGGGTGAAGAGTTGAAGTGGGGCTGCAGGCCTGGGCAGATGCAGCTGCCGGGAGCACGAGATGAACTGCTCACGACTGGGAGATGCAAACCCGATTCAGGGTGAGCAGCACACAGGAGGTGGGAAGTTGATGGGGCCAAAATTAATTGATGTGTGCGCAGAGCTACATAACTCACTGATGTCGAGATGCGAGGGCTGCATAATTTACCTCAACCAGGAAGGGCACAAAATTAAATAATTGGGGTTTTGGTAGAAACCAGAATACCTTGAACCCAGAATACTTCGTACCACTGGGCAATTCTTCTGCAGGTTTATGTGATTTTTTTGTTGTTGTTGCTGTTACCTCAGCAGTTATGAAAGGGGTCTAAGTGCTCATGCATTGAAAGGTTATGAGTGGTACACAGATACAATGCTCCTCTGGGGAAGACTAGGAAAGTGGGATAATTCTCATGTAATATAGAGTATCATCAACAGCAAAACCACAGTTTTTTTAAGGATAAACTGCTCCCCTTTCAAAAAGAAATGTTTCATTTTCTTGTAATCAAAATGGAGCATTTCCTCAAAATATATAGCTGGAAAAGATAGCTAGGTCAAAACCATGTATTTTGTGTGCAATTATGAAGACAATTATTTCAGGAAAGAAAACATTTGTGGTTCCTGTTAAGAACGGACCAGATTTAAACTTAGGGCTTTGCTAATTTTCCTCCTCCTCTTTCCCTTGTTTTTTTAAGCAGCTACCTTTAGTTAGCTTTGTCAAAGGATACTTGGCCATTTTAAAAATCACATTGTCACAGAATGCAGAACTACAGCACTGGCAGAAGCATAACCAGCTGAGCTCTCTATGGGACAGGAAAAAAAAAAAACTCCTACTGATATGTCTCCCCAGCCATGCTTAATTCATCAAAAGCATTCTTAATCACCTCTTATAACAAAAGCTCACATATGAACTGTGCGAGAGGGTAACCTAACTTTAGCAAAAACAAATACAACTTAAAAACTCCCAAGCAGTAAATGGCATATTGAGGGGAGTAAGAGAAAGCAAATCAGTTCAGGAAGTAGAGAAGCTTATCTGGATAATCATCTCCACAAGTAGGAAAAAATTTTTATACTAAATTTGTTTCCTTTCAATCAAATACATTGCTTTTAATGCAAAACCTAAAAAATGCAACTAAAAGTTTAATTTTGCCTCTGGAGTCCATTGGAATTAGACCACTGATGAAAATGAGAGGACTGGGAATAGTTCCTTTGTAACTCAATCCTTCCAATTTAGATTAACAATTGCTATTTATGAACTGTGGTTGGGGCTCCTGCTTACATGGACTCCTTAATACATGAGATGCTCTGTATCTTGTAACCTCATTGGGCAATGCAGTTTTTTTTTTAATTTTACTTTCACCATTATAGTATTTGAACATTTCAAAGTAATTTAAAAGAAATAGAATCATAGAATCAGAGAATGGCCTGGGTTGGAAGGGACCTTAAAGATCATCCAGTTCCAACCCCCTTGCCACAGGCAAGGACATCTTCCACTAGACCAGGTTGCTCCAAGTCCCATCCAGCCTGGCTTGGAACACATCCAGATATGGGGAATCCACAGCTTCTCTGGGAAGCCTGAGCCAGGGCCTCACCACCCCTTCACAGCCTTCCTGCAGCCTGTGCAAGCAGTAGCTGTTTGAGAGACGTTTTCCATGGTTTTGCCCACATGTCAGGACAGATGCATTGCGAGTGTGGGAAGTGTTCAGGCCTTCTTGTGCCATCATTTATCTCTGGAAGGAGTGAAGGCAGCTCCCATCAAGGTGTGTCCCCTATGCTTTTGAGGCTCACCTCGGTGCCTGATGTTTTCGTTCTCGCTCTGTGCCAGAGCAGGTCATGCTCCCAGCCCAGCAGATCAGGAAGCGCCTGGCATTTTAGGATCTTTGAAAGTTTCAAGTACAGGAAGCTCATCCATCCTGTCTGAGAGATTACTGGAGGCTTTTTTGCAACCATGGGTTAATTACCAATATTCGCAGAAGGTGCTGAGGGCAAAAGACACATGGGAATATTACCATTAAGGACTTAAAAACCATAGTCCAGTGGAGAGCTAAATTTTATTCTCCCACAAGGCTTTTACTCCTGCTCCATCTGGCACGAGCAGCTTCAGGAGGCAACCCCAAATTCCTCTGTTCCAAGTGACACGCTTATTCACTGTGTCACAAGGCTGGAGTCTTGTAATTACAGGCTCCCAAGTCAAGTGATACTGCTTTGTTCCTGCCAAGAGCCCCTTTCCTCACACTCTTCCACCTCCCCACCTTCTTCCTTCTGTGCCAACATCTGTCACCACCGTCAGCACACGCCAACATCTCCAACCAGTTCCCCTCTTTGATGACTTTTTTTGCTGGTCACCACCCTTGTACATCTCCCAAGATCTGTGCAGATTATTCTCTGCTGTCATTACACAAGTTCTACTACTCTTCTCAGGGTGGAGCACTTTGGTTCCGTAACCTACGGTGCATCCACTACTTCATAAAATGCATTTGCTAACAGAATTTTATCAAATATTATTAGAAACCAGCTCCTAGAAAATCCTGCAGTCCCCTATGCAAAGGCTTCACTTTGCACACAGATTTATAAAAGCCAGGCTGCACAGCCCTTCCGTGGTGTCAGTCTTGCTCAAGACCTGGAGCGTTGTGCAAGTTGACAAGAAAGGACATGATAGTTTGACAGCAGGTGTTCAGCAGGAACACGCTACCGAGCGGCAGCCGCGCGGCAGGAACCCTCTGCTCAGGCATTCAGCAGGAGCACGAATTAAAGGCAGGGAGCAAACATGTGCTTCGATACATTGGCAAGCAGCAAGCCAACTCCAGCTGGGAGAGAGCTGAGATGATCCCAGTCCAAAGCAAGATGAAGCGATACGGAGAGTGAACCATCTCCAAAATAACAACATGATCTGTCCCTCAGATGCCCCTGCCTCTGTAGCAGCTACTCCCTCTGCTTATCCTCCAGGTACACATCTTTAGTTAATCTTTTCCCTTCAACCACTGATTCATACCTGTTTCCAGTTTGTCACATCAATAGAGAGAAACTTGTCCATGTAATTCCATGTGTCCTCTGGAACTGGCTCCTTTGCTGGCTACCCACAGGAACTAACACCTTCAGCCAGCACTACAGATCATTTTTTTAGCTATTACAGCAACACAGTTTACCCTACAGTGTGCAGGAAAACAGTGAAATCATCCTTCCTTACAAAATAAAACCTGGGGAAAGAACTGTCTTGAATCAATTGAAGCCACTGTCATAGCCTGCTGGAATGACATGTCCTGCTTCTGCATGTTTCACAGCAACCAGTCATGTCCACTAAGGATGGTGATTTAAAACAGACACGAGTGTAACTTCAATAACTACAAATAGGCAGTGATTGAAGTGCTTCAAGAAAGCAAAAATTTCCAGAGCTGACGTGAAAGCATATCGAGCCCCAAAAACCTCTAAGGAAGGCCAGGCTTGGCTTTCCAAACCTGCACAAAGCTGAATGCCACAAACTATTCTCATCTTTTTCATCAGACTGGCAGCAGTGCCCTGACCACTGCACATCACCATCCTGCCACTGGCAGAATTTGATTGATACAGCCAATTGACGGGGAATCGTGGAGAAAGGAGACTTGAGGAGACTTGTTCTGTTGCAATGAGACCGTGCAAACATAACTGTGAGGAACATCGTGCTCCTTGGCCCATGCAGAAAATACCATGGCACCTTTTTATGTAGTTTTGTTCAGATAGGATCAAAATATCTCAAGAAACCGAGTTTCAACCATTTCTCTTGGCAGAAACATCTGCAGGCAGGTACTCTGCAGCTGCAGAACCAGTATCTCCGTGCTTTTTTTCTCCATCTGATATTTCAAACAGTTAAATTGGCCAGTTGGCACAAACCACTGCAGTGCTCATCGAGAGCCAAGCTTTGCCCGGGCCTCCATCTAAAAAAGTCTAAATCTGTCAGAAACACTGCCCGTTTTCAATGCAGTAAAAGCAGTGCAAACCCAAGCAACCATGCTGATACAAATCCAGTTTGGCACCACAGAAATTCAGCTCCAAATGACGTGTGTTCAAACCCACTGAGGCACCACCAGGGAATCAGGCTCTCAATTTCCCTGCTTTGTCAATATGGCCTCAGAAAAGCAATTTATTCTCCACAATCTGCCTGTGCCTTCAGGACACTCAAACACACGTTTTAAAGCCACAAACGTCCTTTGCAAAGGGGGTGTCAGACACAAGGTTTTGTCCTCTCCCCATGTCCAGTCTGAGCAGTCTTACCACAATGCACAGAGGATGTCCCAGTTGTTTTCCTACAATTTTAGCAAGGAGCAAGAGTGATCTAGTCCTTTGCTGCTTTCTGGGTCTCACAGGGAGGTTTTAATGTAGAGAAGACACTGGAAGATACCCATGCTCCATGCAGCCTTTTCTCCCCCATCTTGAATAAAATGATTTTTAGTAAAGTTAAAATTAAGTGAAGGGGAAAAAAAAAATCTATCATCAGCTAATAAACAACATAACACACCCTCTTCAGTGTATGTTTACATAAGAGAGTCCTCCATGCTCCAGTCTAAGAGGTGCAAAACCTCAGGAATGTCAGCTCTTTTCTTCCTTTCCCTTTTTTTTTTCTTTTTTTTTTTTTTTTTTAGNNGGGGGGGTGGGGGGAGTGGGGTTTAATGAAAGAACCCCTTTAGAAAAAGATAACAATTACATGTAATGGAACCTGGAACCAGACTCTTTTGGCAATTAATCACCCAGGAGCCGTTGCAATCCTGCAGGCTGTTTCTGACAGATTTTGAGAGCTTTACAGGAATCAGTGGGATAAGATGTGCCTGGGCTGGCTTCTGACAGGGACCAATCATGTACAAAGTGTATTGTTGGTTTTGAGTTTTGTACTTTTTTTTGTTTGTATATCTATACACACACACATATATATATAAATATATACAAACACAAATACTCAGATGTGTGCACCCATATCTACATTTCCACAGGAATCTTTCTTTACATACATGGAACAACTGCAGAACTCATTTGTTGGCCCAGAGACAAAAAAAAGAAAGAAAAAAAAAAAAGAAAGAAAAAAAGCCCTTTCTTCCTCTCAGCAAAGTAGAGCTATCCATCACTTAACAGAGATACTTCCTGTTTTCAAGCAGTTGGGAAGGCATGACTTCCAACCCAAATACTTGGCTTGGCAAACCATTCCTGTGTTGACAGATGCTTTTATAACCACTTCATTCCACCTGAAGTTTCAGTATAAAAGGAGGTGGTTTTCATTGCTGAGGTTTTTTACCTTTTTTTTTTTTCTTTTCTGTGGGGGGAGAAAGGGAAAGCAGAAAGGAGAGGAAAGAGAAGGAAAAGGAAGGAAAATACCACAATTATAACAGCTGGATGACAGAGGTTAGCATAGCTCTGACAGATGTTACCATGTAACCTCAAAATGACATGTTAGAGAAAAAACAAACCACCGAACCTGTTCCTTGTAGGAAAGAGAAATTTGAACTCCTGCCAAAATAGCACAATTCTCCTCAGAAGCTTTTGAACACTGCAACAATGATCTACCACATAATGCATTATTTTCCATACTTAAGCTTTACCTTTATATTACCACTACTCTGACTGATTAAATTACCAGCATGGGATGAGATGTTTTTCTGAGAGACAACTTAGCCTCAAATGACAAAAACCGACAGCAGGTCAGCTCCATCAGGAGCTGCCTTGTAACAGCTTTTCATCTCCTACTTTCTGTTTTCCTAGGATTCATCCACAGGACATGCTCTGAACACTTCTGAAGGCCGCAGTGTATGACAAGGAGAAGTTAAACTCTGCTGCAGACAAGAAGATGTATTTCTAAAGCTGCATGATGCATTTTACTTAACCTTTTGTCATACCAGTTTCTGTATTCCTTACACCTGCTTACTTCAGTGTAACCCTACCACAAAATTCTTCATGATTTTTCCTGGCTTGTGACCAAACTTTACAGACCTGTCTGACAAACTACAGATAGACAAACTACAGATAAACAAAGTGCAAAAGAAATATTCCCGGAACAAACCAGATATGTGAAAGCAGCTGCTTCTAAAGAAAGAAATCAGTAGAGAGGTAGGCAACATCAAGGAAACAATTCAGAAACAGTTTCAAAAGGAAATCAATGACTTTCCGTCATTACTGCCAGGGCTGTGGCTGAAAAGAAATAAATTTCTGGTTTTCATTATTTGAAAGATCTTATTTTACTACTGTGGTTCTGGAAGACCATTTTAAGCAATAATGTATAATTCAGTCACAATAACTGTAAGCTAAAGGAAAAGTCATTCAACTCAGAGAGAGAATAAAGCCACTATACAATAAATATCACTCATTTGTACTTGAACTTGGAAACCAAGGTGATTACGATAGGTGATACTGACCCATCTTGAGGCTTATAGTCCAAACAAGCCGGGACTGAAAAAACCAAATCCTGGTTTAAACCCCTTTCTTTGGGAGACAGAGCCCTCCTGCCCTTTCACAGCCAACACATACCAGGTACAATGCAGGTGCCAAACCCATTTGAGACCATCTAAGGCAAACTTGGGACACCTGGCAGCCTTGGGGAGAGATCCAAGGGCATAGCTGGTGGCTAGGCAGGAGCCTGCTGAGCAGAACAAACAGCACAGGATGCCTCTGTTCATAGGATGCCATGCTTTTGATAAAGGAACAAACAGAAGACACACTCTGGGTTTTGACTCACTACCTGGTAGCGGAAGAATTGCAGAATGGTTGGGTCGGAAAGGACCTTACAGATCATCTTGTTCCAACTCCTCTGCTACAGGTACATGCCTGAACACCAATGAAGCCCTTTCCTCCTTTCAAAAGGCGCATTTTAACCCATGTTTAAGTTATAAATTGAGGAGAAAAAGAGAAACAGGTGGGTAAGAAGCCTCTAACCAGCACCTGCAAAGTGATGCTCACACAGCAAAGCACTATTTGACACAGAACATGTAGCAGCAGACATGCAGCGTGAATCTTTAAGCAGTTAAAGAACTTTCTCAGTTCCAGATGAGCAAAAAGACTTTGGGAACAGCCAGATATGGTCACTGAGGCTGCTGGTGGTGCCACAGAGCAGGTGACATGGTTCCAGTGACTGAGAAAGAGTGGGTAACACTGAAGAACTCCATGCCTGACTCCAGAATCCCAGATAGCTACATGCCAGGATATTAACGCAGTCAAGACACGGCTAATTAAGAACAGCAGTGCACTGGCTGGGTCAGAAGCCAAGACACTCTGCCTGGAGAAAAGGCCCCACAGACATGCCTCCTCTTATTAGTGCAAGCCGACAATCACTGACTTCCTCCACCCGGATGCAGGAAGACAACCTGGTGGTTTTCTCCTTCATACCGGCAGAAACCACTTTGTGTGTTGATCTTAGAGTCTTGTGGGTGGTGCAGAGTTTACATAAATTACAGAGCTCACTGCAGCTGCCAGTTGCAAGCGACAGAGAGAGCTGGAACTCGGGGATTAAAATACGTCCTTTCTGCTCATCAGAACTGCAGCAGTGCTGATAAAAGTCCTGAAATCATTCCGCAGGTCTGCCAAGCGTTTATAGCCCCTAGCAGACATGAAATATTAGAGGAAAACATTTGGTGCCACTGAACTCATATTTTTTTCCCTATGCTGCCAAGAGTACCCTCAAACAAATGCAGGACCCTGCTGGTTGTTGTCCATCTGGCTTTCTCCTTGACTGTCCCCCACTTTGTGAAGCCACCTGAGATGTTTCTGGCTCTAAGCACTTTCCAGGAGAGGAATTATTTTGGTCAGTCCCTTTTACATGTTCTACAGTCAGCCTGAAGGCATTCCTGTCATGGCAGACAGTCTGGCATCAGATCTGGCTTCATTCTTACCACATATCCTAGATATTTCCATCTTCATTTCTGGATAATTTAGGAGATTAAGTCTTGTTCAACTCCCTGACGAATCTCAGTATTTGTTATAAATTCATTCCATTTAATACCTACTATTTCCCCAAGGCACTTAATTTCAAAAGCTTTTAGACGTCTGTCTGTACCTTTGGTGGATTTCCAGCTTTCACATTCAACTGTTAAGGTGGAAACAGAATTTCAGTGGAAGACTCCTACATCGGTTTTAAATTGTGGATTATCAACACCTATATCTTCATGCTGGCCAAATGCAGCTGCTGCCTCATGGCTGTATTGCACTATTTCCTTCTGGACATCCTGTTCATCCCCATCTTACTGCCATGCAAAGTGAAGATGCCTGGTTTGCATTTTGCTTATTTTTGCATCACATTATCAGTGCTGAAAATTACTGTGGTTCTCATTAAGTCTATTTGATTTTTAACTCACCTTCTCTTTTTCTTTTCTTCTCCCCCCTTTCTTTTGCCCATAAGTGTCTGCTGGAAAACAACCCAGCCGTGGTTTTTGTTAAGTAACATAATGTATGTTCTACCTGAGTTACCTTTTTTATCTCCCACTTTTTCCCACTTAAATGAACTGTGCTCCAAACAGCAAGGGTGAAAGATTGCACCTCTACTTGCCTGCATGAATGAATATTCAGTACAGTCAAGCTGTACTTCAATCAACAAAGCTGCACCTTGACCTAAAGCCTCAATGAACTTCTCTTAACATACTGTTATTTCAAGATGCTACACTACCAGTCCTGCTGGACAGATTCAAATACCTCCAAAACAATGAGTACAACCTAGATTTTAGAACACTGGGGGAGGTGTTTCAAAGAAGGGTTTAGTTGAGTTATGGTCATGATTGAATTTGGTCAGCATATGACCTTATGTTCTACTGAACTTCAATTCATTCCTTTATCCTGCCTGAAACACCACAGGAGAAGAGTTTTCCAGCAGCAAAAAAAAAAAAAAGCACAGAATCATAACTACTACAGCAGTTCAGGCCATGGTTAATTTCTGCTCTTCTTTTTGTCTGTTTTTTTTTTCCTCCTTAATTACACTTTTCCAACAACTCCACACTAAAAATTCAGTTACCTTTACCTTTTTTTTTTTTGGCCATTTTCTGGATCCATATTCATTTACAGCTCTCCCTTTGTGTTGCTTTTCCCTCTCTGCTGTGAGCTTTATGATTATCTACTTACAGATTATTTATTTGCCGAGATTTAGAGATCATTGCTCTAATCAGCTGTTTAATATTATCATTGCTTATTTCCTTCTTGTTGAAAATATTTCGTTTATTTCCTTAGGAAGTCTCCTGAGGTGTAAGCTATGCTGGTAAAGTGTTTTCCTATCACCTTTTAAACACTCGTTCATGCTCCTTTGATACAGTCAGAAATGTATCTCATTTCAGACTGCATTTACTTGTAATATAATTCACAGAAACTGGGTTTTCCCCCGAAAGGCTCTGTTTGAATAGTTGATTTGCATCATTTCAACAGCTTTAACATATATAAACCAACTATGATTTATTAGTTCTTGGCTGTCTGGAAAGCTGCATTCATGTGCCAGCTATGAAGCTGTGGGGCAGAAAGGCCCAAAAGAAGCCACACTGAGCTCCTGAGGTGAATTTTTTCCCTTCAGCTAAGCTTTCTTGTGAAGTGTTGTAGGAGGTTTACTCCCCTTCAGTTTACAGGTGTCCAAATAGGTGTGAGCTTCCTAAGTGAACAAGCCTCTTCTCCTTACAGAATGCAGATTTTGGAAACCATAAGCAATTTCAAAGCATAAAGAAGTTCTTGCCGTAACCCGAGCTGTAGGTTTTGTCAGCTAATAGAGTAAACAGCTTGTTACTTTCCCATCCTGTTGCCGGTGTCACAGGATCCCCCTCTTCAGCATCTGGGAACTGCAATGTATTAGATAAAATACTCGACTGCCCCATTATCTAAAATAAACGTTGTGTTTTTCCTACCGAACTCCAGTGGTAAGCTACTGCTCACTTGCAACGTGGAAACAGGAAATATCTTCAGTGTTCATGCTAAGGTCTTCCCGGAATCCAGCAGTGTTTGATCCTGAACGCTTAAGTGACTTGCCAGGGAGTCACTTTGAACCACCAGCTTTACCTTGGGCTGTAATCACTGTTCAGAGGAAGATTCAAATTTAACATAACTATCTGATTACTCCTCCCCACGTACCATTTAAGACAGACAATAGCCCAGTTCAGGATGCAGCTCAGGAATGGAGCGCCCATAGCCTGATGTTGCCCAAGGGCGATGTGGCTCGTAAGGAGACACCCGATTTTCTATTGATCTGGAACTTCCCGAAGCATTTGCAAATTGCTGGAACCGCACTGAGACATTTAAAATTTAAATTACCCTAACTTACTTCACAGGGCCATCAGTATTCAAAGCTGCCCTCTAACCAAGAGGAAATACAAATTGCCCTTTGAATAGAGACAACTCTTGGGCTCTAGGGTTAGGATTTATCAAAGGAATTTAAGGGGAAAAAAAATCCTACTTCACATAGCTACATTTCTAACACAAGAGCTTCACAACTACCGACATTTCCTCCCACGTATTATTTAGCTTTCAAAATTATATTCATTCTTCAAGTTTCTGAATTCATAAAGCCATACTTTGGCTGAAGGCCAGAAAATGCAGGAAGAAACAGAGAATCTCATTTTGCTCAAGATGCTCTGATGGAAAAATCAGAGTTTTAGATTCTTTCTGGAGATGCAAAGATATAATCTTTTTGTACCAATAGCACATGCATGCAAAAATTATTCTATGGGAAATCTGTGCCAGGAAATTCAGCTCCTCTCATGATGAGCACCATCAAACTGGTCACAAACAGTGCTGACAATGAATAAAACCCCATTTTAAACACAAAAATGAAGACAATTAAAATGTAACTGGAGATAACTTGCTCCCTGGACAGAGCTGGGAATTATGACTGTCAGATTTTGACAAAACTATGAATTAAATTGTGCAGTTAATGCACAATTCAAATCCTCCCCTTTGCAAACACACTTAACATCTCTTTTTCACAGGCAGTTATTTCAAAACCAGCACTTGTACAACAGAGAACACAGTTTAAAAGCTCAGAAACCTTCCATTCTTGAACTGTAACTTCAGAACTGCCAGCATTCAAAGATAAGTGAACCAAAAAAATGCCAGATCACAATAATCTACACAGATGGATGATGGGGCCTGTGCTGGAGACCCTCTCAGCAGCACAGACAGCCTCCAACAGCAGCACTTGGAATCTCTGCAGGTTTTACCTTCACTTCTGGTATACCTGCATACAGCCCAACACGAGTGTTCCATAACTCACAGAGTTTCAAAATTCCTGGAAGATTTATCAGCCAATGTGACAGCTTTTGGCCCCTCTGAGAATGCAAACATCCACAGACAAAAACTTCAGGGGGGCTGAGAGGGCAGAAATTAATCTCCCAGTGAACATTGCTTTTTCATCCCACTCTGCTCATAGGAAAAATCCTTGCCCATAATGCAGAGTTGCACAGTCCTTGATGCTTTATTTCCTTCTGCCAATGCAGTCCTAGGATGGACAAAAGGCTGTGCAGAACTGCAGGGCTCTGCCAGGTGAGCATCCCTGGTCCTCTGCCTGCCAAAAATGCCAACCATTGGCAAGGAGACACTCTATCTGCAGAAATCCAGGGAGCTCCAAGAGTTCTCTCATGCACCAGGCTTCACCTGCCTACAAATTGCTGGGATTTCATCATGAAGTGTCCATTTTCCTCCTCTCAGTTCTGTATTCACAAATCAGCTCAGCCAGGCTGACAGAAAAATCCACATCCCTGCCTTCCCTGACTGTGAGTGGAGGAGAGCAAAGATAAAAGAAAAAAAATTCCCATCACCTTTATAATAATCACTGCAAAACTGTACTGAATTTATCAAAAGGAAGAATGATTTCTCACTCATTTTTTAATTACAACTTGGCAAACCTGGAATAAAATAAAAATGCCTTCTAAATTTCACTTCATTACTGTATACTAATGGATGCTAAATTATCATAATGCAGCTGATATTACTATTCATATTGCTGAAATGAAACTTGACACATCCAAGCTGTATCAGAGACAGTTCCTTTAACTTCCTACTTGTATTTTGTTTTAAATTAAGTCAGACTTTTTCCAATTACGTATTTCCTGATGGTTTTTTCTCCAGGTTTTCTTTCTTATTAATTTCAGTGAAGCAGCTGTAAGAGGTAACAATTACAGCAAAAATGTTTAATTACCCAACTAGCTTTTAAACAGTACCTGTGGGCATAAACACTCCTTACGAGAAGTTACTTAAAAGTAAACCCACAAGAATTATTGTTAAATAATGGTATGATTATCAAAGAAAATTATTCTCTGTGAGTCATTTTGCATTAATTACAATGTATTATTTGCAGGGCAATGTACATGCAGTTCATTCTGCAGTGTTCCTAGGGGAGTTTAATGAGGAGTTGGTCCCATCAGGAACCGGACTGACAAGGCCCTCGCACAGAATCTCTGCCTGCAAATCACCCCACCAACACCAGAGTCTGCAGCAAACTTGGCAGGAATGGACTGCAGCAATAAAACAAATGAAAATCAGTTAGAAGAGGCTACAGGCAGCTGCAAAGGATTTAGAGAAAACCATGGAATTGAAGAGCTGATCAGATTTCCAATCCCAGTTTTCTAACACTCTTAACACCACTCAACTTTTGAAAAATCTCTCCAAATGAGTCTGAATTAACAGTGTGTTCTAAAAAACTGACAATTAAGAAAAAAAGCTATTCAAATACCATTTTATAACCGATGAGAAACTATTATTCAGGTGGCATTTTTAAATGTATAAAGTAGAAAAGTAGCTGTTAATTTCTGCAATTTTCTTCTAATAGAAAACTGCACCATGCATGGGTTTTTTTGGAAGACAAAATCTCTTCTACAGCAGCAATCATTTTAATGAGATTTAATAATACAAATAGTTTACATCTCACACATACTGTGTTTTTATGCATCAAGCTCAGCTGGAGTGCTCACAGTCAGTTCTATAATAACTATAAATATCTTTTTTGAGAGCTTGGATTATTATTCACGGTACCCTTCCATTAACTTTCCAAATTCTTCATTGATGAGTCCAGCAAAGGGAGAATCACTGTAACAATGCACTCTTACATTTATTAAGACATTAGAGCCCCAGCCTGCTGCTGTAAACCATTGCAGCTCCTCTCTCCTGGCAGCCTGTTCATATTTACAGCAGCAGAGGCTGATCCCAGAAATTAAACAGTGGCCAATGGCTTTCTCATTGTATGAATCAGCAAATTTATATAACCTCAAAATCCGAAAACTTGGGTGGTTGAATCTTACTCATTATCCCCTCACTGAATCCTCCTGGCCAACAGGGAATTCCAGACTTTGAAAATTATCTCTAACTCACTGTGATCAACACCCAAGGATTACAGATGGCTCCACCCTGCTCCAGGGAATTAAAGCCCAGGTTAAAGAGCTTCCTTAACAAGGAATTGTAGCTAAAAACTAAACCAGCATTAATGTTTCTAACACAGAGGAAAAACACCTGGAGCTGGAGCCACACCACAGAGGAAGGAATGAGAGGAAAGTGGGAGAAACACAGGAGGAAGAACATAATAGAAGAAGTCAGAAAGGGAGAATATTTTCCATTAAGGTAAGTCAAGAAAGTCAAAGATGTCAATAGGATTCACACACAAAAGCAGCTCTTGGAAGGATCTGCCCCAATCAGCACTGCAGCTTGACAATGAATTGGAATGAACACCGGCAGCTAGAGCTGCACAGGTTTTGCAACCCTTCATTTTCTGGGAAAAACCTTAGGCTAAAAACTTTTGGGTCAGAAAAGCAAGTTAAAGACTCAGAAATGATCATATGGTGTCTCCCTGGGGCTCTGCCTGGATGCCATAAACTTTGGTGGAAGCATGTTCTGCAAGCACAACAAGAGCATTTCCAAACCAAAGTATATCCTCCCATGACCAGATGTCTCTTGTAAAAACCCCAACTGGTTACCAAAGAAAACACTAATTTCTGTTAAAAGAAACTGTTCTGAAGCATTGATTATTTATAGAAAAAGCTGATTTTTTTTTTAACTACAGCAGTACCTTCAAAAAGGTATCTTTTTCTATGTAGGCTAGCCAAGGTCAAACAATATTAGAAATTATTCTTGTATCATTTTTTTTTTGAGCATGAAAACTATTTGCTAATATTTCTACTGAAAATTAATCTGAAAGATTGAACACAGTCACAGTGCCTATTCCTAAAATTCCACTGATAAGCACATCCTAGAGCTCCTCCAGGGAATATGGCCACCCTTCCCTACTGCCTGAACATGTCACCCTGAAGTCTCTGCTGTCATGCACACACTGCATACAGGGACGGGCTACCCTCGTAGGGTTTGACAGAACAGTAGAAGCAGGACGTGGGAGGGCAGCCAAAGACCTGAGGCTAAATTCCTAGCACACTAAAAGCCTATTTACTATTGCCCATAATGCTATTTCATATATAAAAATACAAAAAGAGATCCATGTGGAATTAACTATATTGTTCATTTCTGTGGTTTTCCCTTTGGCTTTTTTTTTTTTTTTCTCACATGAAAGAACTAGGTCAATATTTTCCAGAATTACCCAACTTGTTTTATACTATGAGAAAGGAAAACCATTCCTAGTATGAACATTGTTTGTGTGAAAACAACATTATTTATGGGAATTTTTCCCATGTGACATTTTAGAAAAGGAAGCATAGTAGAAAACCCCTTTCACCATATGGAATAATACAGGTTTTTATGTGAAATATCAGTACAGACATCTACCACTGGAACTAATAAAGCAGTAGCAGTCTGTTAGGTGGGCCACTCAGCAGAGGAAAATTAAGATTATACCCTGCCTTTGGGTTTCACAGCTCTGTTTTGATTTCATAAGTATGCAGAGTAATCCAGATTCTCTGTGACACTTAAAGTGTCCCTTACAAGATCCATCTGCTTGATTTTCCCAGTTTTGACTTCTACATCAGTTGTCTCCAATTTGTTCAGCCACCTGATACCCAGCTACAGGGATGCTGTCACTCTCCACGCTCCCCCTGCACCTCTGGGTGCCCCAGTCTCAACTTTCAGTCCTCTGAGTGATAGGGGCAAGAAAACCAAAGTGTCAGCCACGCCAGAATGGATCACACCCAATGACAACTGTTTAACTTAGCTGCCAGACTCTGTCATGTGTACAAAAGAAAGTTTACTAGATGTAAAATCAGCCCAAAGCTGGAAAGAACTTTTAAAAAGGTAAGAAAAGATACACAAAAGTTTGAAGTCTCTCCTCTACTGTGCAAGGGGTGAGAGAGTTTCTAAACCAAACCACAGTAAAAAAACCCAACAATATTGGTATGGGCAAAACCAACAACTGTGGTAAGAGACAATTTGTTAGTTTTTCTTGAGAAAAACAAAAGTGGTTTTTGTTGAAATAAAGACTGAAGCAGACAATGGTCCCAATGGCCAAAGAATCATCATTAAAAAGATTCCTATAACCAATCCATTTGACAAAGAGTTGGACAACTTTAAGTACAGACAGCACTATCTAGACCACCTAGAATAATTCTAAAAAGCACCTAGGACTTCAGCTTCACTAAGGCAGGCTGTGTGGGTGTGCCATTCCACCTTGTCAGCAAAGACAATAATTTCAGAATCAGCTGTGGCTTCTTTTAAGGTATATTTTATTTCTTTTTCCAGCAAACTGACATTTCAGCTGATAGCTCCGGAAGCATGTTCACATTCCACCATCTCTATTTAAAATATTTAAGAGGGGAAAGGTAGCAGATACAGGTAAGTGTGGTGAGTCACATACTCACCCCAAGGAGAAGTACTGCTTACCTTTGATGAGGGAAGTAAATAATTAGCGATACTTAGGGCACTTCTCTTCCAGTCTCAGAACAACATTACCCAGGCAAAAGCTTCTGAAGGCTTTAAAAAGGGCAACACTCAAAATTCTCCCAGTGAAGGCAAAATGTTGTCCCTGCCAAACATCTAGACACTTGATCTTGAAATATTAAACTGATTAATGATAGTAATGATTTACCTTGATAGATGAACTCAGAAATAAAATCAGTAATTTTGCTGCACCCAAAAGTCCTTCTCAGGAATGTACTCACTTGGATGAAAGGCTTCTACAAAATGTTTAGGGTCTTTGCCTCTGTTGGTGAAAAGCAATGGCATGATCATGTGAGACCAGGGCCTAAAGAAACTTCTCTTTATAATATTCCAGTGTTTTCATCTTTCTTGTTTAAGAGGAGGGTAAGTCAGACTTGTGTCATGACCATGAATATTTTAAGTGTCTGTTAATGAACCTCAGTGTGCTGGGGTTCCACACAGATACTTGTCTTGAAGTTAATCACTGCACACACCACTGACAGGGCAGTTCAAGCTCCACTTCTTTTTTTCATTAAAAGACATACCTAAATAAAATTATTTTTGCCTTTAAACTTCCAATTGACTATAAAAGAGCAGAAGACTACAAAGGAAATCATAAATTACAGTTTGAGTTGGAAGGGATCTAAAAGACCATGTAGTTCCAACCCCCTGCCATGGGCAGGGACATCTTCCTCAGACCAGGCTGCTCCAAGCCCCATCCAACCCAGCCTTGAGCACTTCCAGGGATGGAGCATCCACCAGTTTCCTGGCCAACCTGTTCCAGCCTCACAGGAAATAAAAAACCAGTTTGGTTAGCTTAGATGAATCCTTTTTTGCTTTTCACTGTTGGAATATCTATTTCTAACCTCATCAACACCATTACAAACCCAAAGTAAATATGTAGGAAAACCCAGAAGCATTTAGCATGATGTGCTTTTACACCAATAAAATTATCATCTTATTTGTGTATCCCTTAACACATACACAAAATTATTGTGGCCTCTGGTTATTGAATTATAATATATAATCAACAGCATAACTAAGAACAAACACTACTTAAAAGATCTGACTACTGGCAAAATGCTAATGTAAAAACAGATACTACACAGGTGCAATATTTTAAATTATTTGGTATGCTCTATATGAAAATACAGATTATCATAGTACAGAAGTACAATGAATACAATTTTGTGTACTCATAAATGTATATAACTAAGCTGTCATAAGGGGTTTTTTTTTTTTCATTTTTTTCAAGTTATTACTGTCCAATCTTCTGGAATGACCATTCTTCTTTGCTTAAAGGTCATTCTCTACAGTGGCTTATTTAGAGAAATTCTACTGAACACAAATACTCCATATAAGGCTACAGAAAGTCTAAAACTGTGAAAACAAAGGGTGCTCTGAAGATGGGGGTAAATTTGCAGCAAGAAAGGAATACTGAAAGATTCAGAATAAGCCCAAGTTACTGAACACAGATATTTGCTAGTAGGGCTTTCCAAACCCTGTGCCACCTCTTAACCTTTTCCCTTGGGTGGCTCCTGTCTCTCTAGGAGCTACTGAAAGAACTTTTCAGCTCCTACCAACATTTGGTGGCAACTGCAGATCCTAAAGCTGCTAAAGAATCTTTACTGATACTTGTTCTGTCTGCAACTGACTGAGTTTTTGTGTCAAACCCTGTCTTTAACACAGCTTCTTTAAACCTCAAGTAGCATCTCACTAGTCTGCAATATTTTGGTGCAGGCAAAGAAAATTATTTTATATATACTCAAATACTCATCATTAAATGACAAAAAAAAAAACCCAAACCCACCCTATCAAACTAATTAACATCAGAGCCTGATTTAAGACCAAGGGAGGAACATCAAAAGACATTATAGCATTGTTTGATGCTCCTCTCTCGGCAATAATTTCACAAACAGCAGGAAAACAGAAGTTTCCAGTTACATGTAGGCTCTCACACTCGTGCCTAAGTGAGGCCACAGCTCTTTCTGCTAACTATGTTGGGGTGCTTTAGTTGCCAACTGCCTCCAAATATTTCTCAGAAATACAAAGTTCTTCCTGCAGCAGGGCCTGGATAATGAGGGACAATTATGAGATGAAAACATGCTGACTTCCAAAGGAGAATAAATCCCGTGCAATAGAGTATGAAGGATTTTATTGCCAAGAAGGCAATCATATAGCATAAAATTAAGGGATAGATGAAAATCTGAGCTTCATTCAGAGGAAGGAAAATTAAGGATTGACTCCCATCATTCACATAAGGGAAAACTACCAGTGAAAGACAGAATTTTGTCCCACCTGTTGCTGAGGGACAATAATGACTGGTCCTTTAGAAAGACAAGAAATGGCCAAGGTGGGGAAGGGTGCAGCTGGCTCCTCTCTTACCTGGGGAGGTTTTCTCTTTGGAAGGGCAAAGCCACCACGAGACTTCGGCCAGGAGATGAGGGCTCCGCTCCTCTCCCTCTCTCGCTATGGGACAGGAGAAGGGCTGCGAACGCTGTGGGGACAATCCGCCCCCACCGTGGGGTTCTGTCTCCTGCTGTCCTTTCCTACCTTGAGCGGAGCTTTGCTCACTAGAGCAGCTGCTGAGCTGGGATTATTTTATTTAATATTTATTAACACCCGAGCTGACTGGAAAGGCAGAGTATCCCAGTGGATACTGGGGTGCCTCAGAGGCAAAACCGGGATGCCAACCCCCTTTCCTGGGGAGCACGGCCCCCGGCTGTGGGCGGCAGCTGCTACGGAGGAGTTGGCTGCCACTGCCTTGGGCCGTGTGTCCATCCAACCTCCACGGCTCCTGCTAAGGCTGTGGACTTTTCTGTTACATTTTGTTTGTCACCACAGGGAAGTGCCTGCCTCTCCCACCCCAGCTGAGGCTCCGAGGTTCCCGCTGCAGCGCACTTCGCGCCCGCCATTACTGCGTGAGGGAGGCGCAGCTGAGCCACGGCGCCCCCTGGAGGCACGGGGGGAATAATTAGAGCCGCCCCGCCTGGCCGGGAGCCAGCAGCGCCCCTGCTGGCTGTGCCCGGAACTGCACCGCAATGTCACCTCCTCCTCGCAAAACAAAACAAAACAAAACAAAACAAAACAAAACAAAACATTAAAAAAAAGACATTTCAGAGGAGGTGAGAATGCAGCAGGCAACGTCAGAAGGCTCTCAAATGCATCTGAAACAGAGATGGAACCATTTGTTTCAATTTAAGTAATGGACACATTTTGCCACTCATCAAAGTAACAGTTAATTATTCCAATGAAAATCAAGTGCAATTGCTTCTAGATCTTTCCATGTCCTTGCATGGAGAAAGGAGGAAAAGTATCAGCAGCTTTTTAAGGACCTTGTAGATATTGGTGCCTTTATTTGCTTTCTAATTAAAAAAAAATAAAATTCTGTTGACATATTAAAATAACAACTTGTTAATCATTTAAATTCAAGTGAATATTGGATGTGACATGCAGGAAATGTTCTACATAGCCTTGTCAAAGAAAATGAACCTCTCACCTGGAGGGAGGCAAAGGCGGGAGAAAAATATGACAACCAATAGTATTTTTTGCTATTTAATATCTGTTTTCTCTAAAGCATTCCACCAAAAAGCCAGCAGGGACCTCTGAAATCATGACCATAGTTTGCTTAACTAGAATAAATCATAAAACACGAATACATAAGTCAGTTATGGAATATGTATTTGAATTTCATATTGCATTGCAAGTTTTTTCAAGGTGCTTTAGAAGTGGGAGTCCCAAATATATGATTCTTTTGTATTTCCAGTGACAAGTCAGGCCCTCCACTCAGAAAAAGACTGAGCAAAGTACTTTTGAGAGTTTCACCTACAGCGAGGTCACATCATACTGAATTAATGATATTATATAAAATATCTTTATTACCTAGAGAAATGACTACAGCTCAGGCAATTTTCTGAGACACCTTCAGCACAGTTGATAATAAAGTTTCATCAGCTGGAGGGCAAGGGGGGAGAAACAAAAAGAGTCCTTTCAGGAAAAGCAATTTTCAAAAAATTGTTTCGGGAATAACTCTTGAGCGCTTGCAATCCAGAACGTACCACACATGATTTTGTGCTCAAACTGCAATTGAACTCCAAAGAGAAGATGGACACAGGCTGGAGAGATTTATGTGGCTAGACTTGTTGATTTTACTGTTGGGTGGTGTGCAGCTCTGATTTAAGATGTGCTGAGCAGGTCTTTATATAAAATAATAAATTAGTGATCCACACGTAGATTTATGTGTTGTGAGTCCAGAGTGCAGAATGCACTCTTAATGAGTTTTAGAAATCTGTATAAATAAATATAATGGAAATCACACCATGGATGTCCCTGTCTTGTGTCTCTCAATAGGATCTAAATTAGATACAGTCTGTTTTCAACATGTATATAAATATGCTCACAGAAACACACTAATTATCAGCCTGCAAAATCAGCTTGGGTTTTGAGAGCCAATTAAGATCCCTGTGGGTTCATTTTTTGTCAGGAAAGTCAGCAGAGACAACTCAAAACATACACAGGAAGTCTATCTGCTGCCTAAGATGAGATTTGTACAATTGCTTTTCTGACCGTAACTACGCTTACTTCATTTCTTTTTGCTAACTTTACATTTCCCATATATGATTCATGGTGTTATGCCAAGGTCACCCAGGTCCCTGGTATGAAAAGGTTACACAAACACATCCCTGGAGGAACTAAAATGAATCAGATACGCAGCAGACAGACTGCAGGCCTGGACTTGGAGAGGGAGGGAGTGTAAAAGCCAGACCCCTGACAAAAAAAAACAAAACAACTTGACTTTCATTTGCAACTTCACACAAAACACACAGAAATGCATCATTACTGGGAAGGAAAATCAGCAGAAAATGTTTCCTCTGGGGGAGGAACAGGAAGGGAAAAAGGTAAAACCCCAAACTTCTAGAAACCACCCCAGGACCTCTCGGTGCTCTGCTTTGTCATGCTGCCCCCAAACCCAGCACCCACACAGATCCATGCCCTCAGCTGAGCACTGACAAGGACTCAAAGCCACAGCCTTTCTCAACCTGCTGATTTGCAGCTGACATTGATAGAATCAGAGAAAGCCTCAGGTTAAAGATCACCTAGTTCCAACCCCTGCCATGGGAAGGGATGACATTCACTAGACCAGAGGTTGCTCAGAGCTCCATCCAGCCTGGCCTTGGACACTTCCAGGGATGGAGCATCCACAGCTTCTTTGATTTTCTGTCAGGCAAGCAGTACCATGTGTTAGGGCTAATAATTTATCACTCTGCATCTTCAAAATACTGTAATAATAACAGCAACAGCTTATATTTGTTACATTTCTGTGAAACAAGGAACATCAGAGTTTTACAGGTGTGGAAATTGGGAAGAACATACTTGCAGTGGTTTGTCAGAAGCATCATAGCAATTTTGTCTTCAAATTAGAACATACAGTTTTTCACTTCTAGTCTTACATTTGTGCAGCTTTTTAACCCTCATAGGTCTCAAGCAATTCCTGAGTTCTTTACAAACTTGTGTGTCACTGCCACAGAGCAATCTATGATAAAGGCAGGTAGTTTGGATTTCAGCAGTAGACTGGACCAAAGAAATCCCAACAATAATTTCCTGATTTCGTTGGTTTATGCAATGGTTTATGCAAAGGTTCTGAGCACAACTCCCTGAACTCTATTAACCTGCATTTCTTCTTGCCCCAGTACAGTCCTGCTGAAAATTCTAAAAATCTCTCTCCCTCAGTCCTGCTTCACTTTGAATGCCTGTTCTTTCTATTACTCATCAAGTAAGATTTAAAACACAAATGGAACAAGGTGGCAGAAACTTGCTTCCCGCTCTAAATTCCTGACAGTACAACCCAAAGTCTGCAATTTAGAGTTGAAAAAAGAAACAATAAGGCAATGACTTCTTGTTATTGTTACCTTTACTTGAGAGGTTACAGCCAAAAACTGCCCGAATTCCAGACAGTGCAGGAACAGTCACACCTTCTCCTGCCAACTCACAGCATGTTAGGACAGGAATAACTTTTGTAAGAGGACAACATGGTTGAGGCTTTTTCAGAGCAACAATTTTCTAAAGAGTGACTTAAGAAACACTATCTATATTCACTGACACACTGATAACCAAACACCTGGCATGAGACCTGCATGTTCCCAATAAACCAACACCCGTTTCCTCTGCTCCTGTTCTTGTGCTATGGATCATCTAGGCTGGAGGTCTCAAGATCTGGCTGATGCCCTCCATTGCACTGTTAGTTTTGCCACAATCCTAGCTAAGTCAGCTCTGTTTCTCCCACTTAAGTAAAAAGAACTAACAAAATCCTGTTTTTCCAGCTTTTCATTCGCTATTCCTCCTTGCCCCTACTTCCTTCGCATCTATAACCTGGAAATTTTCTTCCCATAGAAAATATAAAATATATAATACTTTCAGCTTTCCATTTTCCATCAACATTTATAGCTCCAAGTCTTTCCTCTTGTATTTCTGTCCCAGCTGCAGTTTCCCTTTGCTCATCCAGCCTCTTCCTTCTCCTCTCAGTCTTCCTCTTGTCCTTCTGAACTCATCCAACTCATCTGCTCATGTCCTTCAAACCCACATCCATCTTTCCTTCTATTCTATTGTTTGACCTCTTATTCCATGAAACACACTCCTGGTTTCTACCATCCTAAAAATCTCACTCTTCACTCTCTCTGGCCCAACCCCAAACCTCTTCCTGTATCTGCGTGACATCTTCATCTTCCTGTCTTCATTGACATTTTCCAGCATATTGAACATATGGACATTTTCCACCATATCTTTCACATAAACCGTCTGAAATTATGCTCCTCACCAATATTCAAACAATTTTTCCCCATTTTCCAATGATGTTATCTGACATCCACATAGGTATGCATATTTGTCTCCCTAAAACGTAGCTGGAGATTCTTTACCAACTAATACTGGTAAAACAAATTTTACCAATATTAAAAAAACAAAACTGAGTTATTGAGAATAAAGCCCATAGTACTGAGAATATTCTCAATGAAGTTAGAGGGAAATGAAAAACTTCTGGTTTTAAGGGCAGGCTTATCACTAAGAATTCAGCATTGCAAGCTGTGCTCGTGCTTTTCCATCTACCAGAAAAAAATGGACCTAGTGGAAATAACTGCACAGGACCCAAGAAAAGTATAGTGAGGCCTCATTTCGTACCAAGGACTCCAAAAGCAAGAGGTACTGCACCACTGCATGCAATACTAAGGGTTCTCCAGGGTGGAACCTATGTCAACACCATCTTTTGCACAAATATAAATTAATGCTTTCCAGTGAAAGGAGTCACTTTCCAAGAGCAGTCCCGGTGAGACTGCCTGGAGTCCGCACCACTGGACTCCACACACCTTTAGGCACAGACCAGTCCCTCAAATCAGCTCAGGAGCGGAGCTCAGCTTCTGCCAGGGACCCACTGGGCACCTCCCGATGCCCTGCCCTGATCCGTGCTGTGCCTTAAAGAACAGCCTGGATTGGATCTGTCCGTCCCTGAGGCACACGGAGGGAGCGTGGCGTGCACAGAGCCGGCCTCAGCCACCGGCACCGCTGTGGAAAAGCCTCCGGCTGCCTCCTGACAGTGCCATCAGGTGAAACCGCCTCTCGGCGCCCTGAGTAAACACAGCGGGATGAGGGAGGGAATTCCTGACATTTCCGGCTCTGAGGGGAGATCTCCGGAGCCTCGGCTCCTTTCCAGGTCAGACTGGCTGCCGCCACCAACACTGATGGCGAGAGCAGCGCTGCCGTCCTTAGGGTGAGGGAGGGCTGCGGAGACAGACAGGAACAAGGGAAAAATCTTTCCAACACCTCACAGACTTCTAGGTTAGAGAAACCTGTCAGCCCAGCCTCCCCTTTCCTTCCCCTTTTTTTTTCTCGATTGTTATTTTATTGACAGGATTAAGATTCCTATCTCAGTAAGGTATTTTCTTAAAGCTGAAAAATCAAGAAATGGACTGCAAAGCTCACGGTTGTTTGCACGTCCAGGATACCATCACAGGGATGCTCTGGCGAGGTGGGGGAATCTCCTCTACAGGCAATTATCAGCTTGGATCAAGTCATTCAGAAAAACTAATGAATGAACATAAGATCCTATTCTAGTCAAATCCAATCTCTGTACTCTCTCTCAAAAAAAAATAAAATGCGGGTTTTACTGGGCAGACAGACGGAAATGAAAGAAAATGAAACAGTTCAGAGTTGTCAGGAAACCACCCCCCCCAATATATCACATAATTTATTTTAATAGCACTTTCAGATGAAGACCATGGTATCCAAAGGCTTTTCCAGTGTTCCTGGGAACCATCAAGCTGTACTACCCCCATTTCTCTGCCTCCAAGCCTTAGCATGATGTTGGACAAGAATAATCCCACAAAAATATTAGCAGTTCTCATATGCAGAGACACATCCCCCTAGTCCTGGAGTCCTAAACTTCCAGTACAACTTACTCAGGAAATGCAAATTTTGATCAAGCTATAGAGGATTCAATGGAGATAATGTCACCTTTTCAAAGTTCCCTTTTCTCCCTGTTTCACCTGTGATGTGTCTCAGACTGCTCCTTACCCTGGGGACCTGAGCACAAACTGTGAAATCGATGCTGGGCACATCACACCCTGGGCTCTCTCCCTGCTCATAAAAAAATGTTTAGCAGGATCCTTTGCCCAATTTAAGGTCCCTAAACAACCAGTTATATCCTCCTATTTTCCAGAAAGAGGTTGCCAAACTGAAAATGCACAAAGCATCACAAAACACTTTCAATATACTGAACTATTGAAGTGTTCAGATGTCATTAAAAACAGCCCATTTATTAATAAACAAGCAACAGGCAGCTGTCAGACTCTGCAGAGCTTGTTACAGGCAACAACACTGTCCCTGTGCTTAACTAACTCCTTGAACTGCAGTTTCAGCTGAGTTTAAATTCAGATTCTGTTTACATCACCCTAATTGTTAAAGTTTTAACTAATGGTCAGGATAGAAACTGTGTGCACATCTTTGTATAATAATGACTTTTTTTGGGTCGTATTACAGGCGTGGAACCAATTCTTTTGTTTGGTTTTGTGCTGGTTTTAACATACCATCACTCATCTATGGTTTTCCCCTCAGAGCTGTCTTGACTTGACAGCAAAAGTAACACTGCAATTTTTTTCAACGACAACAAAAAAATCCAATCTCCCATACTCTTTCTCTGACCCAGTGAACCTCTTCTGTAACTTTACACCAGAGAACAGCCCTGCTCTGTGTTTCAATCTTATTAAATGCTTTTAAGATTTTAATCATTCATTCATTGGCTGCTAAGTGAATATTATATCCCTTTCCTGTAGGCAATCAGATACCATAACGCTTTAATGTTAAAACTTGTTGCTGCTGCAAACAGAAAGGTAACAAATAGTTTCTTATTCAGCGCTGAATCAGTACCCAGAACACCACCTCACTAGCTGCAAATACCCTGAGGGCACCTTTATTAATAGAGCTGATCCAATATTATTTGAAAACAAAATAGCCAAAGACAATGCAAAAACAGGCAGAGTTGTAAAACAATAACTGAGGGTTGTGACTTGGCATTTTTATGGGCAAAGCTGAAACTGTATCACTGCCATCCAATGATATTTTTCAGTCTTAGTGAAAAGCTTCCTTTGGGTCTTATTTTGTTTGTTTTGCAGCTCTCTTGGTCAATAAACCATTTGGTTGTGTGTATTTTGTCAATTACTCAAATAGACAGGAGAGAAAAAGTAGCTATAATCCTGACAAATGTTCTGGTGTTCTGTACCTGCAAGGACGAGCAAATTGGGAATTTGAGTAATTCCATGTTCTTTCTTAGGCATCTATTTTTTGGCAACTACTAGAGACTGAAAACTGGACTAGATGAATCCTTAGTCTGGCTACTCTGCCATTCCTGAGATTACTTTAAAACAATCTGATAAACTGGTAGATAGATAATCTGTGCTTGACCCAAAGACTTCCACATCACGGTTATCCAGCAAAGCCTTCTTTTATGAAAAATGTCAGAATTATTTCTCTTCACTCAGGGCCAAAATGCTTGCTCTGAACTAACCTACAGTTTCACACAGCAATCAAATGACATAAACTCTTTTTCAAGCCTCTGTTTTTTTTCTCCTTTCCTGGATTTTTTTTTCAAACTCCAAGGATCTGACCTCAAGCATAATAAAGTCAACAAAAATCTTTCCCATATCTTCATCAGATTCTGGGTCATGACCAAAGCTGACTTCCTCCCTTTCCCTGTTCCTTCTGTAACAGTTACAGGCCAAACAGACAGAATAACAACCTGTTGACAGGTAACACTAATTTACAGTCATGTGAGAGGCAGAAGCATCACACACAGCTCTGCTGTAAACTGAGCTCAGTGCTGTTTGCAACTTATATAACTTCATGGCTCAGGTTTCTCCACAATCATAACAACAACTTTTTTCTTTAAAGGCCAAATGTTCCTCCAAATTGATATGTCCCTTACATCACTGGATATCTACTAGTCTGTCATCAAATAATAAAAACCACAATAGTTGTATAAAAAGTCAGAAATGGATCCTTTAATGGGTTTTTACCAAAATGGTTCTGTCAGTTTCGCAGCTCACATCATTCACTAAAAGTTATGAAGCAGGTGACAATTTTTGAATTGCAATATCTTAAAAAAATTCTTTGAAGAACTTTCTTTCTACAAAGCCACCTGAGTTTAGAAAACATGGAGGTTGGGGAACAGGGAACAATTCTTGCCCTACCAGCAATTCTAGTGAAGGTTTTTCTTTCAACACTTCCCCAAGCCTGTTAATTCCCACACCATTCAATATTCCATGAAAACAAACAAAATAATGCATTAGCTGATTGTAAAGTCTCATGTATTTCTTGGCTATATTGCATATCCCCAACTACCATTCCTAAACTTCAGTATGCACTACCAAATTACAAAAGAGGTACTACTATATATCATTTTATACTCAAAGATAATGCCCTTCATATTAGATATACCTTTTTTTCTGGAAATGAAGCCCCTTTATCCTTCAACAATGATTACAACCCGAAAGGCAGCCATAACTTCTGGGAGGGTCACAGTTTCACTTACAAGCACAAGCAGACACCACCAGGCTCCTTCCTTACACCATTATGTTATTTGATTTTTGTGTATGTGTGTTTGATACATAGTTCTGCTACTTGGAGAGCTGTGCATACATGGAAATCAGGCTTTATGGCCACCAAGATCAGTCTGCTTAGCAGGAAAAATTAGCAGGGAGGCTAAGAAAAAAAGCTGAAATACCTGTAAACTCAAATGTAAACAACTTCATATCACTGAGAGTCACAAGGCTTTTCTTTTACACCAGGACGTTGCATCAATGTATTCATTTGTATTAATGATGAGAGAAACTTGAACAGGTTCATGAGCTATATAATGAAATATGCTGAAAAACTCAAAGTCAAAAAGCCAGCAACATGAAACTCAATCTCACCTCTCAAGAAAAACAGGAAAAGAAGACACTCTTTCAAGGCCACTTGCTATTAAAAAAAATTCTCATTTGCTTTCACTGAGAAAGTTTGAATGAACATTCTCAGACTTTCTGACATCACTGACTGTAATATTTTGAACTTAAACATCCAAATATACAACCATATTTCAGTTAATCAGGAACCATATAAAATCAAAATGAAAATAAATTTGGCGAGATAATAAGATGCAAGCTCTCACCAACAACTACACCCAGCCCACAAGATACACCAGTGCAGAATTCCAGACAGATTTATTATTTATAACTGAAACTCACCTTAAAACAATGCAAGAGAAAGATGCAAACTTAACCTGGGAAAACAGATTTTTACTGAAGCACACAATTCACCTCTTCTCTTAGCAAGCTGCTTTTGCAGGGCATCCTTCTGTAAAAACTACACCAAACAATTGCAGCAAAAGGGGGCTCAGGAGAATTTTGTGGCTTAATTTTTCTACCTGCAATTGTCATACTGCCAAAGCAATGGGAAAGGTATGAGCAATTCCCGAAACAGTTGTGTTTTAATTCTGATGCCAAGACTTTTGGTTATGAAGAATTTTTTCTGACTGAGTTGAAAGTCTATTGCAAGTACACAGGAAGTCCTAGGGCAAGAACAAAGGTGCAGAGCAGAAGCTGGTTTATTCAGGCTTGTCAAGTTAAATCTTGTAAAATATGTACACATTTAATTGTTTTCATCATTTATATATGTTTCAAGCATGGAGGGGGCCTCCTGAATCTTTTAAGTAGAAGGCAAGCACCAATTCTGGAACTCCTGTTTCATCAGGGAAGTCACTCATTTCTGAAGCTTTAAAAGATTGGGCTGGTTTGGGTTTTTTTGGTCACATGGAACACAGACAATCTGGAAGCATTTCACTTATTTCAAGCAAAAACATCTCAAGAGTAGCCTGACCTTTGCAAGCAACCCTAGCAGTGGGTTAGACACATTATAAAGGATTAAACAAAGCAATAAAGTAATGAGGAAGAAAATGAGGGGCAATGAGAGTGTGGGAGACCCTGTAATTGAGAAAGCATTATAAAATGAGGTACCACTTGCAGTAAAACACTTAATGAAAGCACAGCACAAGCCTGGCTTCTCTCTCTTCTTGTCACTTAGTTCTCTGAATGACTGGATGTGCTGCCTCTTCTAAAAAAAAAAGCAGTGAAATATTACAAAAGAGACACCTGGAAAAACACGGATGCGATCTTTTTACCTCCAGCCTGCCTTCCTGACCCGCCTCCCCTCCCCAGCACACACACCCTCACCACTGGCCAGGCTCCTCCCCACCTCCTTTCTTTCCTGAAAAGCAGTTCCTCTCAGCTGCAGGAATGCCAGGCCATTCTTTCAGGTAGCTCAGCCCCACTACTTCTTTCACATGTCAGGATGTGCCACTCAACAGAGCTTTGTAGGTACGTGTTGGGAGGGGTTTTTTCAGGATCACTACCAGGAGTGCACACAAATGCTTTAAGAACAAGACAGGGAGCTCTGTGCCGGTTTACCAGGTCCCCTCAGACCATCTTACACATTTACAAGTGTTGACCAACACTGTAAAAGGTAGGCAGAAAAAATGCACAACATCCAATATGTTCCTTCTACCTGTCCTTCTACCAAATTTTTCCAAGATTGACTGGTTTTCACATAAGCCAAAATTCTGCAGCACCCTCACTGACAAAAGAATGCGTTTTAGGAGTGACTTCTCCTATTAGGGATGAAAACAGTGGCCTGACTGAGAGTAATTCTGGGACAAGAGAAGCTTCTGTACAACCCTCTGCTCTAACAAAAAAAAATTACAGATGTCTTGGGGAGGTCTGATTTGGTGATGATTGTGAAGCAGCAGTTAGGAAAGCATCAAAGCTCTTCAGGCTATTTTCAGAGTACACTGGAAATCACAACAGCTCACTAAAGGTGGTCCTGGGACAGGTGTTTGAAACAAACCGTTCAAAACAATTCTGGCTTTTTTTAAGAATTCCAAGGAGAACTGAAGGTCCCTGAGACTCTTCCCAAAAACAGAACTCATAGGATTATTAGCATGCCCCATTACCCAATAATAAATATTACATGGCAAGCACCAACAGCAGCAGCACTCTCCTGTTAATTGCTCACCTCGCAAAGAAAAAGATGGGTTTGTTTTCTTTTCCAATTTTAACAAAAGAATACTGAAAGAGGATCCTTGTATCATGTCCCGCTTCCAAAATTCAAAACAACTGCCAAAAATAAAATCTGCATATCATTAGTGGGGTAAAAGCTTCCTAGGGAGAAAGGTAGTGGGCACTACCCCCCAGATAGTTTCCACTATCTACCACATGGAATATTTAGGAAAGAAACATTCTTTTCCCTGTAATGGCAAAACAAGTTAGGTGAGCAAAAGATGAAATGATCCGCAAGCTTGGGCTTTATTCCAAACCCCCTGTATATGAAACCTAACCATCAGTTGGATCATCCTGCCTGCTTTCTGAAGAATATAATAGATGGAAATCTGCTCCTTAAACTGTTTTTCATACAACAGGAAACCAACAAAACAGCATGGCAACAGCAGCGCTCACAGGGGCTACAGAAATACCTGAGCCCTTTTTTCTCGAATCTTTTTCACTTTAACAAACTTTGGAAGTATCTATAAATTAAAGAGAAAAACTTTTTGTCACAAGCTGCTACACAAGGCTTTTAAACTGGTCTAAACACACAGAGACAATGTGTACCCAGGCACCTATGTGCAGGAGCACAGACACACACACAAGGCTTAAAGTTTTAGGACGTTCTAAAATATGTTATTAAGAAAAGTAGTTGCTGCCATTTATGATGGAAAAATATAAATCACTCCTGTATGTTCCCTCGTTTTCTCCACTATTTAAAACTAATTTAAGAAAAGTTAGAACTTTGATATGTAACATTATAAATAAAAATGGATTTCCTCAGAAATTTTATTACAGTGGAAATCAGGTCATCAAAATATGCCTATCACTGAAAAACACAGATCCACTTGCCCCGAAATAAAAACCGTGCAGCGGACAAAGATCAGTGGAACCTATCAAACACAATCTGGTAACTTCTTAGCCTCAACATTCAAGCTACCAACACTATTACCCTCTTGAACAAACACAGCTTTTGAAGGTTAAACCTGTGAGGTCCTCATCGGAAAGTCCCTGAGTAAATTATAACATGTGATGATGACATTCCTGTGTCTTTTGGAAGCAGAGAGGGGAAGTAAGGGTAGGTCATTATAAGCCACTTGCCTTTACAACCGGCTGTAAAAGACAATGAGGACAGGAAGCTTCCCACCGAGATCAAGGTGCACAATCCCCAGCTAAAAATAAACAAGCCCCGAGAGTCACATCTGCTGGAAAATATCATTGGAGCCTGAATTCCCAGGTGCCAAACGGGAAGAGAATGCCTTGGTACAGCAGGCTCCCAGAGGATCACAAAATAATAATTACAGGGATTGGCAACGATTACTGTTCGTGCTAAAGCTGTAGATAAAAATATCAGAGAGTGCTAACTTATTAAACCATGGGAAAAAAGGAAATTAAAATAAAAATCAGATTTAAATAATTTAAATTTACTTTAAATTTATCCTTGCCATCCTTTTGGTCCCAGACACAAGGCCTGGGGTTATTCTGTCACCAAACTTTCCTATCAAAAACAACTGGAGCAGTAGAAAAAAAAAAAAATTTCCACCCCTTCTCACCAGGTCTCACCCATTAGCATCACCACCTCCTGCACATGTTCCCCACTCCCAAAGACTCCCAGGCCAGTCCCAATTGCTCTGGGGATCAACAGCCATGCCCGTGCCATGGGATAAGTACTCTGCAGAGGGAATTGGGTTGCTGGAGCTGCTGGGATCTCTTCCCATTAAACCAGCCACAAGCAAGTACCCAGGATGGGTGGGCACTTCTAGCACAGCTGATCAGCAGAGGGAAAAAAAATGGACAACCTCACTCCTTAGGGACAGGGGAGCTCTCTGTGCTGGCACAGCCATGTTTTGGTTAAGGAATGGAGGAGAGTTTTCTGCCTTCAATGTTTATTTTTTTTTCTCCCACAGGCAGGCTCCCGTGAACAATGCGATGACAACTTGAGTCATGTAATTCTTTCCTATTCTGATTTTTTGGCAACTCAGCGTGCTCAGAAATGCCTGGTGAGAGACCACAGTCTGGAGACTGCAGTGGGAATAACGGAAACCCAGAAAGCTCCAAAACCTAATGCTGATACCATTAATGAATAAATTTATTGGACCTGAGGCAGTTCCATTTAATTCATAAATAGCCTGGAAAACTTTTTAAAATCGTGGATTGGAAACCATTTCTGGCTGTCAGTACCAGGAAAAACTATGCACAGAAACATACCCTGCAACCTGACATAAAGATTACCTAAATAAAAAGAAGGCCTGGGACTACAGCACAAAATAAAAAATATTCTAGGTGTGGGAGGGCAGGAGAAGCATCTTGTTTCAGGCCTTTATAATGCTTCAGTTTCTTACACTTACTGTATGAAGCCTCTTGCTCTAAAGAAGAACTTTTCACACTCCCAGTGCTTCTTCCCTGTATGCTTGGTGGCTTCACCATTTCTTTGTGTCTTGAAACAGCCTTTAAAAACTACTCTGTTCTTCAGTGCCACCCAAGGACAGCTACACCTGGTGTGGAAGAACTACTTTAGTGACTGGTGGTAACCACACAGTCACTATATAATAATAGAATTATGTTATTATACAGATAAGCTCTTCTTTAAAACAGAGTACCCACATTCTAAGAATCAGCAGGAAGGGGTGAAAAAAAGAACTGGTGAAGAAAAATAATTAGCCTCCCTTTTTTTTACTCTTTTCCAGTCAGTAACTATTTTTGCAGGACTCATTTCTGTAAAGTGTTAATGGGTAATACATGTTCCTCTCCTGCAAACTCTGCTGCACTCTGTAACCCGAGAGCTATCACACACTCATTCTCTTGGACACATTTTCCACATTATTTGAGTATATCCTTCCCTTAAAACTACTTTGGCATGACATTAAGGAAGTTGTGGCTCAGGTGGTAAATCCAGGACCATCTTAAAAGGCAAGCTGGTGAATTAAGCTATATTCAAATTAAACGGGAAACCACGGGTTGTTAAGATTTTATAAAAATACCCCTAAGAACAAAAGGCATTTAAAATTTTTGTTGACTGCCTAATAGAAGGAGTTATATTCTGGTTCCAAAGCATTCCTATTACAATAGAAGCAGCCCTCAAATATTCCCATCTGAGACACAGTTCAAGCTGGTGCAGCTCTAAAACCCAAACCACCTCAATCCAGTCCACTAAAAAGGAAGTATTCTAGGTATTGACCCAAAATGAAGTTCACTAGCTGAATCTTTCCATGGGTTTGGTTTCTGCCCCAGTAACTTGACTTTTGCAGGATTCAAACCTGCTGCATCTGAAATGCACAGAGCATCACTTCATTGCTGCCAGCACAGCACAGGAATGCTCAGAGCATCATAGCCTGAACCACAGGTGAGGGAAAAGAGAGGGGCAGTTTCATGGCCTCCACAAACCAAGATTATCACCTGGAAAAGAAAGTCTGTTGTGTGAAAATGCAAATATGGAAAAACAGGTGAAGCTCTTTTTCTAACACTTAAGATTTTTGCAGCAAAAATCTCTGCTGAATAACTTTATGCATGAAAACTCCCATCCCAGAGTTTTTACAGAAAAACCATCAGAATTTATTAGAAGAGTAATTCATTCCAGTATTTTCATGCAAATCAGCTTGGTTGCCTTCACAGTCCAGTTATCTTCTCAGCTGCTCTCCCTCCTTCTTTTTTACCCCTCATTTTAAAACAGATTAATATTAAAACATATTAATTAATATTAATGCAGATTAACACAAAGCATGGGCCAGATGCAGGAAGAAACTTCCATAAGCCAGAATGATTTGGAGGACAGGCCCTTGAGTTGGATTGCTGCAGTGATGGGGATCAGACATACAGCTTTGGGGGAAACATCTAATTTCACATTTTAAACACCTGCAAGAGAAAAAAAATCTCACTGTGATCAGAGGAATCAAGGGACTGGGATTTATGAGTAAGACTGTCAAGATTGTAAGAAACAGAATACTGTGTTTCCAGCTCCCTTGCCAAATATGTATTATGAGTTCAGTTCATTTTACATAGATTCAAGCAAGCAAAAAAAAAAGGAAAAAAAAAGAGAGAAATTAAGAAAAAAATGTTCTTTCAGTCTACAGAAACATCAGGGATTAAATGTCAATAGCAAATCTCTCAGTACTTCCTGCCACCATGCCAAATAAAGCCTGCTTCCAAGCCAAACATCTGCTTTGTCTGTCCCAAACAGGAACTCATGAGAAGGAAATGTAGCACCCTGTACACCGTGGTCAAAAGACAACATTTTAAAAATTCTACTCTATTCAAAGATTTACCTGGAAAACCTCTGAAAAAGTAAGTATTTAAACAAAAAAAAAAATCTGCTATTTGCACTCTGTTCCTCAAGGGCTTCATGACCAAGGCATCATTCATCAATCACACAAATGTGGCACTGGCAAGAATATTCACCGTGCTAATGCCTTTTACAGAAGTTCCAGTCCCACATACATTCATTCTGAAGGAATAAACCAGATGGACATTTATTATGTGCACATGTATAGAGCACCCTCTCACTCATTTGCTCTCCAAAATAGGAGATTATACAAAAATCAGGTGTTTCAATGATATTAACACTACTTTGGGAGTACAGTTTTCTCTGTGTCCAATGCTATCAAACCTCATAAAAGATACAGAGGTTTTACAGAGTGGTCATATTTTCCTGGTTATGGCTCCAGCTAACAAATAATATTATTGTAAACTAGAGTACCTACTGAAAATTGAGGCGGAAAATTAAAATATACAAACATTTTTCTAGGCCAGGCTTTCCAGCTGACAGCATCAGAGCCTTTGGATGTCTCAGGTAGTAGAGGCCTCTTGGGAACTGCATTTGAAACTCCCTGCTGAAGGCTGATGGCACATTTTGCTGATACAGAATAAGCACCAATCTCTATCTTTACAATTCCAGGTAACAAACTGCACTCCTACCTTTCAGAAAAAAAATCCTAGTTGGATTGGATGGCAAAACAGGTGCAGGCAAATTTTAAAATCTGGTGTGTATTTTTAACAGTGAGATACAAGAGGAATTGTTCCTCTGCATTTCACAGGGCTAAAAACATTTCAGATCTACTTCCACCAGATAATTACACATTTCTTGTAACAAAATGCAAACTTCTGTTTCGTTTAGCTGAACTGCACCAGCCGAAAATCCTGGTGAAACATTCCCCAGCACCCATGCAATAATTTGTGTCTGCAGTTAATTAATCCTCACCCCATCCCTGTGAGAAACTCAGGTCAGCTCTCTCCTTTCACAGGCAGCCTAAACTACAGAGCCAGGAAGGGGTAAAACCCAGATTAGTGCTTCTTGTTCCTTAATCCTGTGGTGTATCTTACAGATCACAGTGAGAGGAAGGACACAGGAACTCTACCATTGCTCAAAGAGAATTAACATTCTGAACAGTGTTATTTGGCTAGGAACTTGAAACAGAATTCCCAATGGCACTGAAAGCACTGCCATGGCATGAACATTAATATAAGGGAGGGAAACAACACAAAATTGAGATAATCCACACGTGCACACAACCCCACACACAAACCCCTCTACAATAAATAAATCCAGAGTATTATCAGCAAGTGAACAAAGAAATTCAGTACATTTGGCATCTATTATAAATGTGAGATCTCTTTTAAAAGCAGATAGTGAATTCTTAACCATGGAGGCAAGGGACCAGGAGTTCACACCACAATATCAGATATGGATATGTCTGTAATTCAGTTTCTTCCAGTTTGGATAAATCAGCAATGAAAAAAGAAACTCTGAATTTTTAAAAGAGATATAAAACTCTTATAAAACTCTATAGAAAAAAGATTTTTTTTTGTCTCCTAGAAAATAATAATGACATTGTTATTCAGATCTTAGAGAAGTAAACAGCAAAATAGAATCTAATAGGGAAAGGATTTCCAATAAACAATAATATTTACTTAGTGTGCATTACTTAAAGAGAGTATTTTGTTAGGACTTGCTGGAATTTTCAGGTTTTTTATCTTGTAAATCTCTTGTATCAGTTTCAATCCAAAGTCATGTTTCCACATGAAATCCTGATACTCTCATTTTACACTAGTGGGCATAGTGCATTTCAACAAGCTACAACTTGCTGTCACATAGAGCTCACATTGTGGGGAAATGTTACATTTTTAGGTCAACATTTGAAAGAAAAACAGCCACTGAGCATCTCTGTGCAAAACAGGACCAGCAGATAGTCACTTTCCCTTAAAACACAGCAACAAACTTGTTAATCCCCTCTACGATTGAGAATTCAAGGATTACTGGGAGATACTGGGAGATATTCCTTCTTACTAAGGAGCTACTCTCTGTCAATCTATAGGCTGTTGGTGGAAGTTCTTTGCTCTTTGTCTAGATAATAAAGAAACAGGTAGGAAATAGAAGCTGAGATTTGTACAAGAGCCATTAAACAATAAAACACAGAGGAAAAAAAATGAAATCCTTCAGGCCGTCAGTCCTGTTTCCTCAAATTTGCTGCTTACCATGGACATCGGAACATGGGGGACTTAGCTCCAAGTCAGACCACCTGGAAGGCTGCTGAAAAGCCAGGAAAGCCTGGGAACTTTTGTATCTCAGTGAAATGAAAGCTCTTTTCCCATCCAGCCCCTCTTAATTGCTCAGTGTATTTCCTGGTGATCGCAAAGGAAATGAGTTGTTGCTCAATTCACTAGAGCCCTGTTCTACAGCTGACTTTGAAAAAAAAAATCAACAGGGGAAAAAACCATAAAAGAGTAGTTAAGTAAAATTGGTTACTGGACTTGAAGAAACTTGGATGTAATTCTTAGCTCATTCTGAGTTTCCTATACAGTTTAACCTGTGCTGCCACAGCTGCTCACTGCTTCACCTGTTCCTTAGATGTACAAACACCAGCCAGGACTGTATGAATGTGAGCTCCCGAGCTGTTTTAGTGAAGAGAACCATCTATATTTTTAGGTATCACTCACAGGCTTTCCAGTAATGGCTTGCATATTTTTAAATCAAATTTAGCTTTTCACAAAGGTGTATTCCAGAATACAGCCCCACAGTTCAGACTGCAAGTACAACAAAAACCACCTGCAGTCCCTTTAAAACCTGCAGGAGAAGTGCACAACACCAGCCTGGCATGTGCTGGAATTAAATCAGGGGTGTATTTTGTTTTAGAACCCCAATAAAGTTTCCAAGGCCCAAGGGAACAGGAGACCTCAAGAAAAATCAAGCAGTTAATAACTTCCTTTCTGATGTGAGACCAATTTTTATCAACTTACTTTGCCATCAATCAGTTCCCATCTTTTATGGGACCTTTTTTATCACAGTTCATTTTTAACCTGGTCTTTGGAATATTTCCCAAAAGTGGTCCCTTGTAATTAAATTTTTTTTAAAAACCCACCACAAATAAACTTTGACCAAATTGGAAATTAATGAGACACCATTTATCAGTTCACTGCAAGTAAGAACTAAATTTGCAAATGTGAATAATTAGTAAATTTGTACGTCTAAAATGAAATTAATTTCTGTGCACCTTTTCACATGGCATATATTGCAAGACTTCTTTTTAGATGTGCTAAACTCATAGAGAACTCCACTGCTACAAACCAAATAAAGAATTTTAAGTGATACATGGCTACTCCTCTGAAGTATCTTCACATGATGGCAGGTAGGGAGAGTCTATTATTTTCTAATTAATGCAATTATAAGTTAATTTATTGAATCTGATGTAGGAGAAAAAAAAAATCACTTCCAAGCAGCAAATCCTTCAATAGGCCCTTGACACCATTCACTTGATAATTCCTCAAGTGTTCCAGTAAAGTATCAACCATGAAACTGTTAAAGTCTAGCCTGTTGGTGAGAGGAGTAATGAGAGGAAGAGGGAGACAATGGAAGAACACTAGGGAATGAAGAGGAGACATACTGGTAACTTAGAAAACATATCAGAGTAAAATATTCATAAAAGGGGAAAGAAAAACAGGAAATGTGAATGTGTTTAGTTAAAGCTAACATTAACTTAAACCATGTCAGCAATCACATCCCATCCTATTCAGCAACAACAGTAGATTTTGATGTTCACTTCTGAAGGAAGGGTGTTCTCCAACTGCTATAAAAAGCCTGCAACAAATTTAATTTGAGGAACACCTGCTCCTTCTTCAGCTGGAGTATCAAGAATGCCATCCACTGACTCCATACACAAGGAAGCTGCCACAGCAGAGTGTGGATGACACTGAAGTGCAATAAATACTTAAATATTAGGATTAGATTCCTCCCTCCTTGGTGAGTGGACTATTTCACCCTCTCAGTTACCCACCCAGGGCTGAGGGAAAGGGCAGCTTCACATCCTGCACTGTTTAATATACAAGCAACCCAGGATCCTGCAGTGAAGGACACCCTTGCATGGCTGTCTAGAAGCTCTAGATCTGTCTCATTGTCTAAAGGAAAAAGGAAATAGTTTTCCTTTATTTGCAATTCTTTTGTTTATCTGTTATTTTTCAGTTAACTGATTGATGAAATCAGAATTAAGACACTTTAACGATGCTTTTCAACAGGTTAGAAAGATTTCCAACAGAAAACTCTGATTTCTTTTAGCTGCCTCTGTGGTCTGTGTACTGCTGTCAGGAGCAAACAAAGAGATTTTCAATCCACTACACAGCTAAGAACAGGCCTGTCCTGTGTGATCCTCTAGTTATAGTAATTTCTGAAATACAAATAGAGCTAATCCAGCAAAACATTAACAGCAGCTTCCATGCCTCCTCCTCGCACGCAGAGCTAGGATTACATCAATTAGTTCAAGTATTTTTAGCACCCATAGAATATTTCATATTTACTTTAGTCATCTAACACTGACTATGATCTAAAGATACCACTACTGGATCCAACTCCTGAGCCAGTTTGTCCTATACCATAAATAAAAAGTTCCAGTGCAAGGGATGGGCACATGAACTTATACACTCTCTCCAACTCCTCTGCTCATATACAGGCTCAAGGAATTCACAGGACAACCAGGAAAAAAGTCAACAAAACTGCAACTAAGGCACATGAAGCAGGGAAGGAGGGATGATTATTTCACACCTCAACAAGCTTCTAGTCTTTAGTTTCTTACAGATAAGCCCACCATGGCTGGACAAGCATCCCTCCCTTAGAACCACCAAGTGTATGCTTCTACACTTGCAATGTTACCATAAGGGTAGGTAGTCCAAGCTTATCCCACCCATTTATCAGTATTAATTTTGTCATGCCAAAACTAGAATAAGCTGTTTTCTTGGGGCAAGAAGCTTGCCTATGCTTGCACTGATAAGAATCTAGCTTAGTTTTAGGCTTTAACAAAACAGGAAAAAAATACAGTGACAACACAAAAATACACACCGAAAACCTAAATTCCATTAGTTTACAAGGACTGAAGTGTATGTCATTATTTTTTTTCCTATGGTACCAGACAGACAATAACAAGAAAAAGACTTATTTGTAAAGATTTAGTTAGTATTTCAGAATAATTAAGATTGATGGAAAACTTCCAAAGTAGCTCACTAATGTATCATGCACAGCCTATTAAGCTTGACACAGCAAGCTTTTTCTCATGGCCTCAACTGCAGTGACTATTTAATGTATCTGCTGTGTGCTGTCCCCTAGGACCACAAAATGGACTTTATAAACTGTTAGGACAAACACTGACGTGCATCTAAACTTTGTTTATCACTGTAGCCAGGCCAAACACTGCTAATTGGAGTTCTTCTGCTAAACAATGTTTACGCGCTAATTAGTCCACTTCCTAAACTGAATGTTCCAAGAAAAACTAAGAAAATATTGGCGAGCCGCCACTGGGTTGCAGTCTCATCAAGAAGTTACTTCACAGACAAACAAGGACAGGTAATGGTGAATTGGCAAGGTAAATTCAAAGGGATGAACCAATGTATGTGGCTAAACATAATAAGAAAGGATGCCACTGTGAGAGGGAAAGCTGTTCTTAAAGCCTTTTAATTCAGATGGAACCAAAACATTCAAGTGTGGAAGAAAATACAGTGTTGTACGCAACGAGACAGAATGGCAGTGCTGAGAGTGGCTCCAAGAAAATAACATGCTGTACTTAAATTACAAACATCTTACTAATATTACTTATAATTTGGACTGCTAGCAAAAATCTGAAGAGGATGTGTCAGCCACATGATTCAGAAAGCTATGTCATTCACACCTTTGAAGCCAGTAAACCGAACCATTCAAGAGACAACCAAAATCTGATGGGGTTTTACAGACCAACAGCAAGTCCATTTTGTAGGGGAGTAGGGGAAAAAAGCCTAAAAAAAAAATTGAAACTCCAATAAGGGTAAATGCTCATGTCCCTGAGGTAGCTCCTGGGCAAGGAGAGGACAGGAGGTGAAGAAGAGAAGCCATTGAGAAGGAGACAAGTCTAGAAGATCACAGTAAAGAGGGGCAAGGAGAATGGTCTCAAGAGGAACCCTTTCCCTTTAATTCAATACCCCTTTCCTTTCCAGGATGACTTTGGTTATGAGACAGGGGGCCCTGGAACAATACAGGGTTTTGTTCGCCCTGCACATGATGAAGGATATTTTTATTTGGTATAATACAGTAATTTTAAAAGAGAGTAAAAACATGGCAATATCATGGTTTGCAGTACTGTTTTTGCTTTAAAATACGCCAGTTTTCTTCACAAAACCCCAGGGAATACTGTTTTCATGCACCAGTCTCAACCTCAAGAAAGATCTCAGAGCACAGGCGGCAATGCAAGGCCAAGTACAAAAGGATCTGCATCTCTATAACACTGCATTATCAGTATCCCTGGTAATCAGAAATGCCTTTTGCTGTGTTTAATAAAAGGAGGAAAAACTTTTGACCTGGAATTTCAAGCTAACTTAGCAATTTTTGTCTTCTGACCCCATAGTCTCTGACCCGCGTTTCATTTGACTCCGATGCCGAAGGACTTCCTCGCGCGGCTGCAGCCCAGTGCCAGACATCCAGTCTGATTCGGGCCGGATCTTTGGGAGCCTTATCTCCAGCCAGCAACTTCCCCTGCAACTACAAAGGAGACCTGGGCCATGGCTGACTCCCTGCCCAACCTCCATAAGGGACTACAAGGAGCAAAACCCGTGAGCACGCCTAACCTGTGCCAGATGGCTCAGGAGTGCCTCGGCTTCCTCCACCTGCAGGGTGGCCTCTTGCCCACACACCTGGGGTTAAAAGGGGCTCCCTCCTGCCACCTGTGACTTCAGAGCCTGTGGTCATGCCTAGGACGTGCACATCAGAGTCCCAAGATGGTCCTTTTGCCTTCCTACTCACAACTTCAAAGGCTTTCCCCTTCTACTGCCAGGTACTGTGTGAATTTCTGGTAAGAGCAGCTGGTTCTGAACTGTCCCTCTCCTTAAGAGGGAGATGCAGGGAAGAGGAAAGGGAAAAGGCACGTGTCCCCTGAGGAGCCATGAGAGAGAAGCACCCATGTAACAGGAGATAAAGCACCATGCAGTGAGATAAAACTCCCTTCAGGATATGAAAAAGCGCAGGATGGCAAAGCATAAGCACAGCAGACAAGACTGAGACAGAAATAAGGTCCATTAGCCAACACCTGATTGTTTATAGGATGCATCTGGGAGCTGTGTTCTCTTTCCCTATTTAAATTTTCATGTGGCTGTATGCCTAACTTGGCTAAGGAGGCTCACAGACGTGGCTGCAAAATATCCCTCCCGCGGTGAATCTTTTTATGCCACTCTAGAAAAATGGGTGGTTTCTCCTCCTCACAGCTTGATCTTTTCTAAACCACAGGATTTTCACATGATCTTTCCTAAATCACACATTCCCACTTCTGGAGCTGCCTACTTTTTTACTTCAGTGGTTTCTCAGTTATGAAAAACTAAGGGCACAGTATTCTTTAGAGGTTATAACCGTAAAAAAAACTATCACTCCCAACAACTCAGCACTGTCAAAAGAAAGCCAACACCTCATCAGCTATTAAAACTGAAAAGACCAGTAATTTAACTTATTTATTAACTGGTTTTTGTATCAACCCACACTTTCTCTTTAATTCAATCCTTAATCTCCGGTCTCATTAAAGGAATAAATTGCCTTTCCAACAATGGGGAAACCCAAGTAGAACCCAAGGCTACTTGGTTAATTCACAAACACATCATGGTGCTGGGAGAAGAAAACACAGTGTCTGCAGCTTTGTTTATGCTCCTGGATGCCAGAGGATAGACTCAAAAGGTACATGTAATCAACAACCTGCAGAGTGTAATAAAGAATAAAGGACAGTGCTCCACACATGGCGTATGGATTACAAATGCAATCAGCTTCAGAAGACTTCTTAAAACATGAAAACGTGGAAAAAAATTCGTCCCCTCAATATAACTGAATTTGTCACACAGGTTTTCAGAATGCTCCCATGATTGACAATTGAGGTCTATTCTCCCAATTCTTTATAAAGCAGGGATATTGTTTTGCCTGTATGTAAGTTTGGAAAAATAATTTAAATTCAAGCTGTTACTGTTAAAAATCCAGTATTCCTAAAAAACTAGTACTTGTGCACAAATTAGAATGTCAACTATGAAGCCGAGTGAGGAACTCTTCAGAATAATAAATGCTCAAAAAGTGAACAGTAAATTCTCCATGAGCATAATTTTAGGAGGGGAAAGAAATTGGAAAGATTAACCAATAAAATACAGCACCTTTTTACACTCAGGGTATGATTTTGAGAATTCCATTGAATTCCACAGAACTACTTTTGGAAAAGCCACACTGCTCGCAGAGAATAACAGCAATTAAAAACGAGCAGTAAAGCTGTCAGCAGCTTCCTTCTTATTCAGGCCACTGTGATTTCTGCCCTTAAGAACACGTCTGCACTGATGAGCAAAACAAAAAAAGCAAGTTGGGAATGACTGTACATGCTAAATAACCCCAAGCTCTGGAAGTGAGGCAGCACAGATCTCGTCTTACCCCACCTGAAGTGAACACTTCCTTCTAGCAGGGTCTGTGACTGGGACAGGTGAACAGCCTGCTGCAGGTTTTGGGTGTGAAACCTCTTTGTGATACCGAAGGAGCAACAGCAGGTACAGAAAAACACTCACAATGAAGCATCCCTCAACTCTGAACTTAGCCTGGGGCATGGCAGGGAGTGTTTTGAGCTTTAAAAAGAAAATTAAGAGAATACAGACTGTTTTAAGGGTGTCTCTCCTCTCAGGCTTGTCTACAGAGACATTAATGGCTATGCTAATCCTGTTGGGACACTTGTATTCCAGGATTAATGCTCCCTACCCTCCTCTGCTTGTATTTTGTACACAGAAAAAAGGGGAATTTTATTCCTGGAATACAAGTGTCCTCGTAAGGACATAAAACAAAGACTTGGAATTAGCCTTCTGAGTCTGAGAAATACTAGGTTTATCTTCTCATGCTTATGGATTCAAACACTTTCTATAAAATTTTGTAGCAACCACCACTTACTTTACAAATTCAGATGGTTGTGGGAAAGAGTTGGGTTTTTGTCATTAAGTTAAAAAAAGAAAAAACACAAAAAAACCCCACCCAATAAAACCAACCAAAAATGTATCTCTAACGTGCAGTGGGAAACAGCTACTGTTTCATTCCACTAAAAGAGAGGGGGCTTGATTCTACCATAAACTGACAAGATATAGATAATTTCTCACCATTGCAGCTCTAATGCTGTAAATGTCATATCCATCAGATTCCTGCTGCAGCATCTGTCAGGAACTAAGACATTTACTAACACAGAACAGGATTTGCTTAGCTGGGCCTTAAGCTAATAGAAGTACTGAATTGTAAACAGGCAGTGCTTTAGGACAAAACATGTCAAAAGAGCAGAATTTAAACAATGACATGTAAGGAAAAATGAAAGACCAATCACTTGCAATTAGACTCAAAACGTGTTTAGTCCCCACTGCCCCCCACCATCAGCTACAATAAAAATGAAGCCTAAAACCAATTGTAAAAAATCACATTTAACAGAAGGGGAAGCTTCATTTGATGCAATGGGTACAAGCAAAGTAAGGGACAAAAATGTTCCATGACCTAAATAACAGGTTGTTTTCTCAACTGCCAATGGAATTGAAAGGGTTTAAGCATTAGTTATTTCCATAGGAAACTTGCCCATGGTTTCAAGCTGCCTGTGATTGCAAAGGAGCTGAGAGACTTGTTTATGTAGCTGTGGTTGCAGGTTTACATGAAAGCTCTTATGGTGGTGTTCCCTGACACTCACTGGTGCAGGCTAAATAACAATTAATAAGCTTTGTCTAAACTCACACTTTCTTCAATCATTCAGCTCAAGTTTTAACTTTTTTATTTCTATGAGCAACAGCAGTAGTCAGCTGGGATCCAATTTCCTTTCTTTGTTTTATTTTTTTTAATTAAGTACAGCAAATGCTGCACAATCAAGCAGAAAAATATCAGGGCTTTAAATAAAAAATATTTGAATATTTAATACTTAAATAAATGTTTAATACTCTGACTTGTAAGCACAGCCTCGTAAGGACATAAAACTTCACAAACTGAAAACGTTCCTTCCATTCACATTACTTTCTGAGTAGATTAGATTAGAAAAATCAATGCTTACTTTAATGTTATTATGCTTTGACAATATCCAGAAATGCTTCCTCTGCTAACAAAAATAATGAGTGTAAATAAAAGCAATACAGTTCAATATCTATAGAAGAAATATTGCCATGAAGAAAAGAAAAATCCCATTCTGAGAGGATGTACCCTCAGGTACAGCTGCAAACAACACCAAATGTCCACATCAACAAAAAAAACGTATTTCAGAAGTCACCCTAACAAATTAATAGCCATCATCTCTACCATGGAATACATCCATTATATTCCTACCAGGTTTTTAAATAGCTGAATATCTCAAGTATGAGAAATTCTGCAAAAGCTACAGTAGCAGGAAAGAAGAAGTAATGCCGTAATTAAGAAATGGGATGCTTTACCAAGTGATTTTCATTCTGTGGTTTATTTTTGAAGCAAGGATTTAGCTGTCATTTATCAATGGCAAAACTAAAACTGTCATTTTATTCTTCTCCAAGAAGAATACATATCCTACATATCCTACAGACCAGGAGGGAATCCCTATAACTACTACTATCGTTTTCCTGATATTTACTTTTTCTTCTATTTTTTTCCTCCTTTCAGAGAGATTCTGTGCTTGCTCTCTACCAAGGGGTAGCTGTATTTCCCTCTCCTGACAAATACATTAGTTCCATTAACAGAATGGTTGCTCACAGAGCAAGCACAACAGTCTTCTGTGTACCTTTATAATACACATTGTCCCTAAGCACTTGTGGAATTAAACAGTGAACTTTACCCTCGGGGCTGTCTCCGATTGGAAGGCAGCCACTGGATACAGAATGTTTTTGCAAACAGGTCAATCAGAAAGGTTAAGAGAGCAGACAAAAAAAACCCAGATAGCTGAGAATAATCCTGCAGCCCTGCTGCCAACTTGCAGGAAACCCACACCATATTTTAATGGATGTCATTACTTAAATCTCTTGATGCTCTCATGCCAAAATGGACAACTTCATTGCTATGGCAACCAAAGCAACACTGCTGCCCACTTGTGCCATCACAAGTCCTTTTCCTTGTCTCCCTTTGTTTTAACTTTAATTCACTGGGTATTGCAGGGAGGGGGAAGGAGAACTGGGGTGGCATCACTGCTTTTGTTACTGAAGAAACCACTTGCCCATTTCAGAAAAGGATCTGAATGGTCAAAAGACAGGGATAATGTGAATTCAAACCATCATGGTTTTGTTCTAGATAGCACTAGGGAGAAATAAGAAAGAAGAGTAGAAGTTATAACATAAAGAAAAAAAAACCTCACCAGAAGAGTTTCAGAAAAAAGCAGAAAAGTTTGCTATATATAACATAGCATCCATCACTTCAAAGTAAGAAATACCAGGAAAGGGAAAGCTGGGAAAGAAGTGCAGAGGTGAGGAATGGGCAAGAGTCAGTAAAGAAAGAAATGCAACTGAAGAAAATGTTGGAAGTGTGTAAAAGGAATCAGAGGAAAATAAAGCATAGAAAAACTCCTAAAAGCTTTTACACTTGGAACAAGATACTTAAAAACAAAACCAAAACCAAACAACTACAGCAGCAAACAAATACACACCCAATATATATCAGTCTTCAACTTTCTGAATTTTGTTTTGCCAGATCTGAGACCACTGACACATTTTGGTCTGTTTTCACCAGAAAATCAGGTCTGTGCCAGCTCACTGTGTCTAAGGCTAACAGAGCCAATACCATCCCCAGGTGAATTACCCAGTGTCTGCACGGGCAATAACTCCAGTTAAAGTTTTAGCCCTTGCTCACTGGGCATAATATTTCTTTCCTGCAGTAGGTTCTATGGTGTTTAATACACCAGAAGTTCAGCTGCAGCCCTCCTAAAATTCAGTAGAAGTCAGTCAACAAGCAGACTTACATATTTATCAGAAGCTTCACTAGTTTTTCAGTTTTGTGGAAGCTCCTGTTTCAGCTCTGGGAGGGAGGGATGCTGATGTGAAAAAGCTGATTCTCTTTTGACTCAGTACATTTCTTTTCACTAATCAATTTGTAAAACCTGAGGTAGTAAATGACTACTGGAAATGGGACAGAATCAGGAAAACCATTTCCAAAGCAAAGAACTGAAAAGGAAAATACAATGTAATTGGGAATTTCCTTACCAAGGTGATTGATTTTGCCAGAAGTGACAAAATGAGAGGTAGCAGACATGAACAGGAAGGGTGGGACACACTAAGATGGAGAAATACAGTGCCAGGGAAAAGACAAGAGAAGAAGAACAAAAAGAGAGGGAGGAAAAGCAGGCAAAATTTGAAAGCCTGAAGTCAACAAAATGAAGAAAGGTCAAGCTGGGAGCAATGAGAAATTCAGCCTTGAATAGGCCAGTGTTCACAAAAGGAGCAAGTCAGGAAAAAAAGCATCATTAGTGGTGGAAAAGGGCAAGTTGTGGTTCAGAGAAAAACAATTGAGAAAGATTTGGAGGTGGAGGGGGGGGAAACCCACACAGAGTTTGGTAAAGACTAACTCAAGTGAATGAACTGAATGAGTGAACAGGAGACGCCATCCAGGGAACAGCAAGATGGCTCCAAAAGGAAAAAAAGACAGCTTCCAGAGTCACTGGAATCTAGCTGATTTTGACCTTGGAAATGGAGAATTTGTTTGGCATATTTGAGAAGAGTCTCAGATAACTTTAGGTGTTAGAGTACAACTTGACCTCCTTTAACGGGACGTAATGACATAGTCCTTTTTTTTTTTTTTCAAACTTACAAGAAGACAAAGTGTGAAGAAAGACTGTGAAAGAAATTAGTTTTGAAATAAATAATAATATTTATGAACTTTGTGTAATCACTATTATTGTTGTCTAATGTTTCTAAAAAAATTCTGCCACTCCACTACAGACCATAAACAGAAAAACAAACAGATTTTGAGTGTGTGGGAAAAGGTGAGCACAAGACAATTACACAATGTAATTACATTTATACATACATAAAAATGTAGTCTCTGAATTTCAGCATTCTGAGAAATGAAAGAACATGTCCTTCCACCAGTGCAATGAGCATCTGATAGGATGGTTCTGAAGGGACAATGCGATGCCAACACCAATTCTTCACTACCTCAGACTGCTACAGTCATACAAAATGCAGTTTGTAACTCTCTCTCTTAAGAGGATACAAGAAAAACACTGTCTTTTATGAACCAGCTGACAAAGGAAAAGAAAAGAAGGTTCCTGGCAAACACAACCACTCTCCAGACCACAGTAACCCGTGCCTGAAACTTCTTCCATTTATTTCATGTATTTCTTGACAAGCCTGGCCTGTCTTGCAGAGCCAGACTACAATGACCATAACAACATGATTACAGCACAGGACATAACAGTAATTAATCTGGGGCAATTTATGGGAGCAGTCTTCTATTCTGCATGTGGTACTATAGCAATTCTGTGCCTTATCACTGGAAACTGCTAGCTTCTGGAAGAAAACAAAGTAATAAGACTAGTTCACAGCAGTCCTTAAACCATGAGCAATATTTTAGGAAGTGAAACTGCTCTTAAGCAGTACCTAAGTCTTTTGAGTGTGTCACCTTGCCCCTGTTTCACAGAAACCTGATGAACTACATAAACAGGCTCTGGAGACAGACAAGACTGAAAAAATGTGCTATTCCCTAGAACAAAATGCTTAGTTAGCTGTAAAAGAGGCAACTGTAAAATTCTAACCCAGTTGGTTCAAATATATCTTTTACTCTGCTTCAGCAGCATTCATTGATGTGCACTGAATACACATATTTAAGATAACCAAAAAGAAAAAGAGCAGATAGCAAAATAACACATGAGTAAAAGGTGGAGTAGTTGAGGAGATTCTTAAGAAAGAGCTCCAGCAAGAAGTCTGCAGCTAAGATCTAATTAATATTTCTACCTTTCCTTTTGCTTGTGAATTCAACATGGCACCAAAATGTGTTTGAATTACAACCTGCTGCCATTGAGGTGGGCTTTCATCCCGGTGAGCTGCACTGCAGACACAAAGCCCTGGTGAGGATTTCACTTCACTATGAATTAGTGTCTAACACTGAGAACGCCTTTCATTATCGGCTTGTATTGCCTTCAGGTGCCTATAAATTCCTCTCAGTCTTTATGTAGCACTTGTCTATCAGACCATGTCATCAATTTTACTGCAGGCAAGAGGCAGACACACCTCTTCCTGAGACACAGACAACACAACAATTACCACAGCCACTCTTGCATTATCATTTCATATCAGCTCACTGCCAACTGCTAATCACCCACGACTTGCTATGGAAAACACGTCGCACTTTCCAGGCTCCCTTCACCTCACTGCTGCTGAGAGCTGCAAGGTTAAGATGGTCTCATCCTTGACTATGCCAAGCCTCCATGAAAAAAAACCCCAGGCATTGCATGCTGTCTGAATAGAAATGAATAGCTAACAAATACTTATAAAAAACAACAGGGACTTCCAACTTTTTTAACCAAGTCTGCGCAGCACTTGTGCGTAACTTATTTTGTTAAAGAAGAGGTGAGGTGAAATTATGTCTTCTCTTCTGAACAACAAATAAAAATGTTAGTGCACCTATCCCTCCAGGAACCAGGCAGCTGAAGAAGTGGAGTAGGGAGTGCCCAATGTTGAGGGTCAGCAACTTATTCTTGCCTGTGGTTAAGATAAATCTAAAGTTGCAACCTCCTCTCACAGCTGTTTGGTTAAACACGATGGTGCTGAGCTAACATGAGTGGCTGTTCATTCACACTGCCCCTGCCACCAACCCACTGTGAGATTCCTCACTGAGACACAACAGCCAAAGGAGAGGAACCAACCAAAGCACTGGCTACCTGAAGCTTAAAATCCTTCACCTAAATTCACATTTCAGGCCTTAGTTCTGACCCCAGTTAGAGTCTGCACGTTGAAACAATGAGTAAAATGAATTCAGGTAAATCACCTTCATGGCTCAAGTCAAGTTGTTTGGCACAAGAGAACCACCCACTCATAATTCAGTTACTCCTTCTCAGCAGCAACTCCTGTCTCAGGGGTAGGGAAGTCACACAACCTGGGAACTGTGCAGCTTGTGACTGCTGACCCACCCTTCCAGCACACTGCTGTAGCCATGAGATGCAGCTAAAGCAAGCACCGTTTTTTAAAATGGTATCACAAAGTATTTCAAGGAACTGAGTTCAATGCAATCTCTCACATCTTAGTAGTGACTGTGCCCCCCTGCAGAGATGGAGCATCCTGCTGCTTTCCCATTTCCTGAAGAGCACACCCCAGCAGATATTCCCCTCTGGGTTCCCACTGCAAGAGGGAACAAATGCACACCATTGAATTATTCTTACGAAACACTTCAGTCTTCAAACTGCAAAATCTCACCCAAATGTGTATTTTGCTTGTCACTCCTTTTACTCTGTTTTCATAGGAAGGAAGTAATAATAAACAAATTACTGGACAAAAGCATGCAAGCTCTGGCAGGCAGTTTCAAAGCTATTGACAAAAACCAGTCTATTCACTGCAAGCGTCCTACTTTTACAATCTCTCTGATCAGGATGCAGAGGACTAATTCAATGGCTCCCGATGGAAAAATACCTAGTGGGTGTGTTCCATTTCCAGAGACAATGGTTTGCCATGCAGAGCTTTTCTCTTCCTCCATCCCACTAGTCCCCTGCCTTTAGTTTTCTTTTTTTTTTTTTAAAGATCTGAAGATTCTGTTCTGAAATTCCACAGTAATACTTCACTTCCACAAAATCTACTTTAAAAAAAAAAAAAAAAAGAAAGAAAGAAAGAAAGAAAGAAAAAAGGTGTCAGAGGGAAAGAAGCTTTTCAGGAAGGCTGGGACCTTACTAAGTACTATTTAGCCAGGGCAGGCTGCTTCCCACAGACAAGTCCACATTATGTGGACTACACATGGTAGTGAATGTCAGAAAGAATCACGTTAATCAGTTCAAAGAGAATCAGGACTAACACAGGGCTCTAAGAATTTCAGATTGCATTCTGGACTAACAGGCTAAACACAGCAGACTGTGCAGTAAATGCTGCTGAGTCCACAGCCATCCACATGCCAACAGAGGGCTGACTCTGTGGCATTAGCAAGTCCATTTGAGAGCTCCCTGCTCTTCCAACTATGACAAGGCTTTTATACATGAGCCACCAGACACATAAAATGAACATGTGAAAACTCATAGCAGAAATCACATCTTCCAGTGTTAGCATCTCTCAATAGCACTGACCACAATTAGTTTCAGTACCATTCAGAGGCCTCTGACAAAGCAAAATTTCCATGTTTTATGCAAAGCTATTCCAGTTACGGATTAGGATCTCATTAAAACAACACCCTCATTGTCCTCTCTAACAGCATTGTTTGTAAGGAATGGAAGAACTATCCACTGCAGTTTATTTATCAATATTTCCCTTTGGCTCCCAAAGGCATGTGCCTGCTCTCCCTTTCCAACTGAACTTAACTGACAAAGTAGTCTGAGATTTAAGACATATTCCAGGTCTGAACCCAAATTAGAAGCCCTTGCTCATATTTCTGAAAGCTGTTCAGTATTTTGTTTGGTTTGGGTTGTGTCTGGGATTTTTTTTGTTTTGTTTTTTCTCTCTTCTTCCTCTTCTATGGAATCTTAATGCTCTTCCAATTAAAGTATGTTTCTAGCCACAGAAACATACTGTCCACTTCTGTCCTTTCCTTGGCTCTCCAGGACACATTTTCTGTAAGGTGTTCCTGAGCCCTTTTGTTCTGTACCTGGTGAGCCTCACTTCTCTGCAGAAATGTTTGCAACCACAGCATCTACATATTCAACCATGGGGATGGACATGCAGAAAAGACAAATGTAGCAACAACAGAAAATAATGAATTCTACAAAGGCCATGGCAGTCCCATCATCCTGGCAATCTTCCAAGCATGTCAGAGTTAGAAACACTGAAGACATAAAAAGACATTTTTCTAAACTGTTGTGCATAATTTTGAGATTGTCTTCTCATTATCCTCATAGATCACCACTGAGGATCTAACACAGAGGAGTGGTGGTCATGCAGGTATTTCCATAGCATTACTTGTGGGATTTTTGACAATTTTATGTGGGTGGAAACCTGTTTTGGCTGTTTGGCCATTTTGGGAAATGGGCTTGAAAATGGCCTCATTGAACCACATATGTAGTGACTCTAAAGAGGGAAAAACCTCTCTTTCTATTTAAGACTATAGTAATTGAAGCTGGCAACATTTAATTTGTGTTTCTAATGATCTGTGACACAGAAGGAAAAAATGTCACATGGCAAAGTTATACTATCTATCAGTGGAGATATCAGCATTAGGTGGGATACAGAATAAGCTATTTGCCATTTTTAACTTTTTCTTTCCTCCAGTTTCAAAACCTGTGGGGACACCCCAACGTATCACAACACCACCAACTCTTCACATTAGCTAAACCAGACCTATGACTTCATTACCAGAAGAAAAACGAATTCACTTCATGCCACGCTATTTTCAGATTGATTTCTACATCCACTTTGCTGGGAAATCCAAAGTTCAGAGCTCTCACAATCACATATCTGCCCTCCAAACAGGCACATGTATACACACCATCAGAGGACTTTTTCCACTTTTGCAGCTTTTCTTTGTTTCAACAACAATCTGGATGGAGAAATAAAAAAAGCTCACTCCTCCCTCCCAAAATGATCTGCTTTTAATCACGAGTAACATTTAAAACAGACATTAGAAAGGAGATGCTACCCCTTTATAATTACAGAGCTTGATAATTACCTGGTGACTTGTAACAGACCCATTCTCAATGCATCTTCCTTCCTCTCTCCCTTGATAATGTAATCTAATCTCTTGGCTATGCTTTCATCTGGCATCCAATGCTGCACATTGTTTATCAAACAACAATCTTTTCTTAGGTAATGACAGAACAAAGGCAAGGAAGAGCAACTATGGTAATGCTACAGCACTTACCACTTCAAAAGTAACTGAATTGGTATAATTTACACTGCCTCCCTGCTTCTTCTCCTCTTTTCCATCCAGTATTATCTCCTCTGTCCAATACCATGACCTGCCTCCACCCTTTGCTGGGCACTCTCTATATCCACACCTTACAGAAGCTATTGTGCAAAATGTCAACAGTGGAAGTCAAAACTAAAAACACACACAGAAGGCTGAGATATTCCATATATGTCTTCATACTCAAAAGCACAGACATTTTCTATGACAACAAAATCATGTGCCTCAAGTTCCTTTCCTATCACTAAGTCTTAGCAATAACATGCAATGACTATTTAAACATAGATTTTAGTCTCTCAATAGCACATTCAGAAACCCTGATAAGACTCTAAACATAAATTTCTCAAATTTCTTTTATACCTCAACATTGATGAGAGGTCAGGCTGCAGAAGCATTTGCTTTGGATTTTCTGGGGCCAATGATCCTGTTTTCTAAAGATGCCTGTACTTCATACTCCCTGTGTGCCTTAACTTCAGTAATTCCTCATCTCCACAAACCAAGTCAGGATGATCCTTGCATCCCACCTGTATAAGGCTCAAGACAACAACTGTGATGTAATGAAGAATGAGGGCCCCAAAACCCCAATATTTTGACAGTTCACAACTACAAGGACAACCAAGGGCAGCACAGTAGTAAAGAAAAACCCTGCCAACAGCAATTAGCAGCTTGGAATCAAAATCAGGCAGAAACAGCTGGGTCCATCTGTTTAAATGGTACCTGCATATCTAAAACAGCACTAATTACTGAATCTCAACCTGATCACTCTCATCAGGGGTCTTTAACCACAGAAAAATGTAAAACAATTACGAAATAGATCTAAGTAAAGGAAGAGGTAGATGACTATAAGGTATGCAGATATTTAGTACAATATTAAACTAAGCTTTAAGATTTTATACCAAAAGAAACTGACTACATGCATTATTATAAAAGAAAGCCCTCAAAGTACCACCCTCAGAGTCACACCCTCGTATTTATAACTCATTATCAAAGCATAATAGCTTTATGGTGTGTGACACTGACCCAAACTAATTCTAAGATAATGATAATGGACATCCCCTGCTCACTTCCCCCGTGATTTGAACAGGCTCAGGGAGAAATTCCATCTTCCCTAAGCATAATTTGAAGCACATAGCTCTGGGGATGATTTCTGAAGACAAAGCACAACCATCTATTTAAATAGGTATGAACCAATGAAGGACTGAGGTTAGCAAGTCAAAAACCACAGAAAAATGTGGTTGTGTGGGTGTGAGGATGCTGCCAAGGTGTGATGCTGTTACAGTCTCTGACAGAAAACACTAATCTGTAGCAGGCAAATCTGGTCAAGGCCAGAGCTAAAGGAGGGGTAAATGGGCTAAGAGCATGCCAAATCAGTGTGGGGTTGGTATATTCTTCCATAATACATTAGAAAATTCTCACAATTTTTTTCATGCTTACTTTGTGAAGTGACAAAACAAATTTTAAAAGTTGGGAAAAAAATAATTACTATCCTTCATCACTGCATAATTTCAGAGGCCTTTGCAGACATGCACATGGTTACACACGTTTAGGAGGATGAGGCAAAAAGATTCAGGTAAAAGCTTTGCCTATAGAACAGGATGCAACAAAATGAATAGCAAAACAAATAACTCACAGAACTCCCCCCGTGTGCAGGGGAAGTTGCTGTGACACAGAACAGGTGTGGAGCTTCAGCTCAACAGCCAGGCACGACTTCCCATTACAGAGCTATCACTTCTGGGACCACTTACACACTCTTCTGCCACAAGGGTCAGGCTGGAGGTGAGGGGAGCTGTGCCACATCCCATTAATCCAGCACACAAAAACTGTCTCTTTACATTTGCTACAGGAAGAGACCCTACACGTGTTGTCCTTCCCATGCTTTCCTGCTCGGGCCTCTTCTGCTTAAGGCTGGGAGGGAAAAAGGGATAAAATGGGTCACTCTGAAAAGCTTTTAAATAAACAGGATAGATCCTAGCCCAAGGATGCTAATCATTTCATTTCTTCCCAATCACTTGCATAACAGCAGTGAATACTTAGATGGATTAGGCTGTTCCTAATGGGATTTATTTTTAAGCAGCTACACTACCCAGTCAGGATGGCAACAACAGGGCTGTAATTTGGCCTTAACATCCTTGTACCTGAACCTTGCAGTACCATACTCTCCTAGCAATTCCACCTAGATCCCCCCTGGCAAAACACTGGGTCATGACAAGGAATCCAGGATGATTCAAACCCAATTAATTTGTGTACCAGTTCGATTAATGCAGCCCTCAGACTAAATACAGTTTTCCACACCCCAAGGGGAGCAGCTCTGCTGGTTTTGCCACTGTACTGTTTATCAAAGAGAAAAATAAAAAATGCTCATAGCAATAACTGCCATGCAGTGTCACTGCCTGGCATGCCTCACTCAGTTTATCTCTCAGCAACCCCATGCCAGCTCAGACAAACACAGGGATTGTCCTGCTTTGAAGTCAGCTGGCTCTCCAGTTGAACTCTAGCTTCTCACTCTACTGCAGATAACGAAATAGTTTCTACAAGAAGCACTGCCAAACCATCTGGCAATCAAAGATGCCACAATTCTTACTAAGTACCCACCCTTTGTCCAGTGCACTGGTTGCCATCAATAGTAAGCTCAATTTTGGAGCAGTTGCAAGTGGCAAAGTAACTCTGCACCTGTTTTTGCATCTACATCCATGGCATTTTAGCAGCTCCAGCTTCAGGTCAGTCTTGGGCAGAGCTGACAGGGTGGGAAGGCAGCAGATACTCTACAAGGGTTCTGCAGCTGCAGAGGAAAAGGGGAGGGAGGAGAAGTAACCAGAGCACATCTTCAACTCCCTTCCATAATTCCATAATTTAAAAAGCTTCTTAGTGATGAAACAATTTCCACAAACATCACCTATCCAGCAAATCACCGCTTACTCCTTGCAGCCTATTCCACTGCCAAGAATTCCTGGGAAGCATAAAGGCTAACAAATCTGCAATATTTTTGGATAGCTCTTGTAAAAAAGACAAACCAGGAGTGAATCAAAGCTTTATCAGCCACCGACTACACCAGTCTATAAGAAAATGGCATTAATTAACATTCTCATTGCTGTTTCCCACCTTTCTTACCTTCTGTAATGAAATCTTAGCACAATCACTACCTCTATTTTATTACAAAAGTCATACTATGATTTTACAACAAGAGAACATTTATCAGTTAAAGTGTGTGGCTTTAAAAAATTCAAATTGTAGTTATTTTCTCAGTTTTCTAAGAAAGTACTGTAACAGCTGAATAAGGAAAGGTTATTTTAACCTCCAAAGGCTATTGTTCCCTTTTTTCTCCCAAAAATTGTCTGGAGCCAGACAACACAAGGCTGCTGTGCCGTGGGCTAGAATGGAAGGGGGAGGAATGATAGGAGGAGGGTGCCTGTTTACAATTACTCCATTCCTGTTTTTAATGAATCTTTCTGAATGACCACTAAGTGCTGGTTTTGTTCTTCGGAACAAGGGAGCTATTACTGGAGGACTAAAAAAAGGAAGGAAAAGGGAAAGCAAACGGAAAGCTGCCAAACTGCAGGGCGTTTCAAACACTTCAGCTGCATGTCCCGGAGGTAATCTGCTCCACAGGCACAAGGCTGTCCCCACACAGTTGCAGCCTCTTTTCTTCCTCTCCCTTGACATGCTAAAATGAAACAGCTGAGATAGGGGGGGCAGGAGATGGTGCTAAAGAATCAACAGATAGCTACTAAAATATGAAGAATTACATGATTCAAGTTTGAGTAATTATAACTTAATCACATTTGGCTACTACTGACACTTGCAAGCCAGAACTCCAGAACCACATAAGGGGACAGGTCACTCTTGCACCATCATCTGCCTGCCCTGCACACCATCTGTTAGTTACCCTCCTCAAGAATCTGCCAGTCCAGACAGCCACCACTAAGCCAAAAAAAAAAAAGCAGTTCACCATGAAATCCGGATTTCTGGGATTTTTCTCCTTGGCTGATAAGGCTGCAATGCATCAGACCTTCTTCTTCAAGAACAGGCTGGATGGGACTCTGAGGAACCTGGTGCAGTGGATGGTGTCCCTACCTTGCAACTAGATGATCTTTAAGGTCCCTTCCAACCCAAACCAGGCCATGCTTCTATGATTATTTTAGATATTATTAACTACATATTTTAGATTTACTTCTTATCATAGCTTAATTAAACACTGTCCTTTCTTACAAGCATAAGGAGGAGTCAGTCTCATGATAAACATAAAAGTATCATAAGGACAGTCAACACATTTTCATTCAACAAAGCTTTTTCAAAAAATTATATGGCACAGACATATAAAAATGGCACTACATGGGGGTTTTTTTGTGTGGTATGGTTTAAATACTGTATTGACACAGATTTAAAGAAAGCTCCTTACAGCCACAGTTTGAGTAATGCAGCTACATCAAACTTACAGGAGTGAAACTACCACGTACCTCAGTAAATTACCAAGTTTTTCTACATGCATTACTGAACCTGACATCAATCCACTTTTTTGAGAATGTTGCTCAGGAGAAAACGGTTTTCATTTAATCAGGAAAAAAAAAAGTGCAGCCCTCTCTGACTTGCTAAATGGCAGTCCATTTATAAAGCTGGCTGGGGGTGGACAGTTTCAATTAGTTAACTGTTCATCATCTATGACATTTGTTTATTTACAAAAGGCACCGGTCTGCTACTGTGTGTGAAACTATGCAAGTTGCACAGGGATTTTGAAATCATGGCTGGACTCACCTGTCTGTAGCACTGTTCCTTACTGCACTATTTTTGTATCTTCAAAAGCTGTCAAATAGATCTGGGCATGTAAAAATGTACCTTGTACATGCCTATGCTCTGTAGAGGTATTTGCACTTACAAGTACATGTTAATATTCACCTACTGGACACAGGGCAAAGAGGGAAAAACTTCTGCATTGCTCTTCTGCTTGCCCATTCACATTGTGCAGAAAGAGTTTTTATTTTTGTTCCACTTAATTGACAGCATGGCGACAAATCAACCAAAAAACTTCCACTTTACCCACAGAGTAAAGTGGTGGATTTTTAAAAAGGCAATTATAATATTATTTCTACTTTTGTGATAAGTAGCAGTACAGGAGAAAGTTTTCCTTGAACAAAATTAACTGGCATGCACACATGGGATTCTTACCCTACTAAAGTGAAATAATATATATTATTTCACATTTTGATTAATCCCATGTGTTTTTGCTACAGCTCACCATGAAGAATTTGGCAATATTTCCACAGTCAACACGATAAAACCAATAATAAAAATAAAATAATAATAAAAAAGCTTGCAACAACATATTCCCTCATAAAGAACTGTGTAAAGCAGAAAACTGCTCCAAATGAGAAAACGAGCAACCATTATTATACGAAAATTACCTATTTTAACGTGTCATTTCACACACACCTTTGTCAGAGGAAGAATATTACTTGTGTACTCTCCATCCTTCAACCTGAGCATGTACTTACAGATTTAGAACCACCATGACTCATCTGATGACAAGAAGTTGCATTATTTACAGTTTTATATATGGCAACCACATTTTATCTTTCAGGTTTCCTGCCATAGTGGCTGGAACACACATTTTCCTTGAGAGGCAGTGTATGACTCAAATCCAGATGGGCAAATTACCACACATTTGCTGCAGCAAATGAAGAATGTGCTGTGCAAAGGAAGAGTTACCACAACTTTGCTGCTGTTTGAGTGTCAAAATCTTCAGCCTCCACTTGGTGAGGACCCTCCAAACTCCAGGAAGCAGAGTGTGAGTAATATAATCAACTTTAAGGACTTAGACATGACAAAACACATTTATATAATATTTCTTCTCAAAATCTGGATCATTTCATTACCTGAACAAACAGAAAATCCCTTGTGCAATCTGGCTAAGATGCTTACCTCGGTGACACTGCGTGGCAGTGATTGCTATGAGCTATTTTTCTCTTTGATAGCTTTTGGAAGTCAGTTCTTTCATTAGCCACTCACCCCTGTTAGTCACCAGGCAGCCGCTTATCCACTCAACCTAATTATCTCCTTCAACTTACAAGGAATACAAATAGATATTTTTATTCCATCTTTGTTCCTCATTCACTTTTGCCTCCTTTTTAATTGTCCAAGTTTAAAATTGTAACGATAAAAGCCACATTCCCTTATCTGAGAGTGGCTGAACTCCCTGAAGGACTGATGCTGATCTCTGAGCCTCCTCCACAGCACTGTATGGGCACTGGCCACATTGTTCCATCCCAGAGCAAAACACCAAACTATTTTTATATCATGCCCATACTGCTCAGCATATAGCTTCAAATGCTTTGTTTGGGTTTTGATTGTTGCTGTACTCAGAGCAGATATTTTCACTGGCACTGGGCCATCCATAAGTAATCCCTCAAACAAATACTTTGCGCTTGGGAAATCTCCGGCAGGACCCTGTAACACACACAGGAGAACAAAACCAAGCTGCAGCTGCCCATGCAGGTCTGGTTAACTCCCAGCATCTGCCTTTACAGCCTTAAAGTCTTTTATCACATTCTGTGCAGGTTTTATTTCTGAAACTTAAAGAAAGCCCTCTGCAAGGAAAAGCAGAAAGTCCAATCCGTGGAACACTGCTGAAAGAAGGGCAGCTTGGGGTCCTCACCTCTTGGGACTGGCAGGGACAGGTTTTTTCCTGTACAGTGCCCGTGGTGGTGGTGTTTGTCCCCCACCACAGCTCCCAGTAGCCTTCCTGAATCTGCTAACATAAATAGCCAATCCCCAGCCCAGACACTTCCCATCTGGATGATGAGAACAATTTGTGGTAGCAGGAGGATGTTATTCTGTGCATGGACCAGCCACCCGAACACCCTACCACAGATACACAGCCTGTGGATTACACTGCTATTTGCAAGGCAGCAGAGAAATTATTTCTTTTAAGACTTGGCTTCTTTTTCTGCCCCTAAGGAGGAATGTGGTGCAGCGGTTACCAGCATCACAACCAAACACAGACTTCTCTCAAAGTCTGGGTGACTAAATGGATGCTATTTAAGAGCTCTGGTGCAGCTACAATTAGACCTCTGCTTCTCCACAAGCATCTAATATGACCACAAGCAACATCTCAGTCATGTCATTTGCAAACAGGGTGAGCGCTCCCTGCTTGCCTTCTGTCTGCAGTACTGTGCCATGACAACCATAAAATCCAGAGAACTAACATCCACTCAAGAAACTAAGATTCTTCTGGATCCTTTTGTCCTTTTCTTTGCCACAAAGGACAGTAGGAGGACCTCAGAATTCCCAGCTCTTTCCTCTCCCCAAGTCCAAAGCCCAGCTCTGTGCTTTGACAAGACAAGACATCATGGACAGTGGGGCTGCAGCTACTCAGAAAGCAGTATGTTGTCCAGACTACCCAAAACACAGAGAACATGCCTGCAGAACTTTGTGATAAGCTGATTAAATTTGCTGAGCAAATATATTTTCCATGGCCAAATCTAGGTGAATCCTTCCAGGGAAAGCAATCCTCCTGTTTGGATCATCACCAATGCTCCAAAGATAAAGAGCCTGGAGTTTTTCAGAGACTTGATTTAATCTAGACAAATTATGCCCTTATTTTTATTTTTTTTAATTCTCAGAATCATCTGCAACATTGTTGTGAAACCTTAAAGAGACAAGTCAGCCCAGAACTAAGAGCAAGCCCAGAATGTTTCAGTCAAAGTGGTTTATGTTGGACATTATTTCTTTAGGGGCATATACGTTTGTTACCACAGGAGTCAAAGAATTGGAAAGAATTGAGGCTTTTTCTTTTTTTTTTTGGCCTTGCTCAGCTCACATCATTCAGGGAAAAGGTACAGCTACATCAGCAGAAAGTTTCCACCAGAGCCTTCTGCCAACTCAGCCAGAGAAATGCAGCTCTTGGACATTCAGCTACACCAGCACTGTCACAAATGTGCAAACCTTGTCAGCAGACCAGACAAGAGCAGAGCTTCAGACAGGCAAATCAAAACTCATGCATAGGGGAGATTGTGGTCCTCACATTTCACTGAACATAATTCCTTCGCTCAGGATTTTATCCTGAGAAGAAGAAAAAGGCAGAGAGGCCCCAGAGATGGGAAAAACAATTTTTATTTCATTCGCTTCTCCTGTGTTTTGCTCATGTGGAATGTGTTAGGAATTTGTTTACCTGAATTGATGAGCCTGATTGGGCTCTGGTGTGAATTGTGTTCAATCACTGACCAATGGTCACACAAGCTGTGTCAGAGACTCTGGAAAGAGTCACGAGTTTTCTTATTATTATCTTTCTAGCCTTCTGTAAGTATCCCTTCTCTATTCTTTAATATAGTTTTAGTATCATTTTCTTTAATATAATATAGTATCATAAAATAATAAAATAGCCTTCTATTTTATTAGATGTCAGTTGTATTGCCAAGTTACTTAAATTTCTGTGAATTCAGGTTTATGTGTCACTTGATTGAACTTCTTCTCAGTTGAGGGCCTGCACATGCAGCATTGCTACTGCTAGCAATTGCCAGCTGACACTTCTCTGGGAAGCATATCTTGTGTGGAGATTAAAGAGAAGGCAGGAAACAAGGGTATCTTAAAAGGAAATTCCCCACATTTTTTTCCCCTCTCAGACTATAAAACAGGACGAAGATGATTTCAGGATTAAACACACGATATCTCTGCGGTGTCACTTACAGACCAGGTGAAAACTGAGTTTTGAGAGCACAAAACACAAGACTGGCTTTTTTCCTACAGTATTTTCATCAGAGATTTTAACTGGCAAATATGTAAAGCTATACCTAGCAGCTTTAATTTGAAGGAGAAAAAAATATCCTCCCATTCCTTACTTTTCCTACACATTTTGGAATGTAAGCAACCACCTCACACATTCTGGAGAGCCTACATAACATGGTAAAAACTAATTAAGAGGTAAAGAAAACAGAACCAGTGATTCAGTCCAGTGTCAATTTTGTGCACCTTAAACAAATAAACAGTATATATAAACATTATCAGAGGGCTTACAACCCCTTAACAGAGGCTAAATATCTTCTTCTAGTTTTAACATTCATGTAAAAAAAGTCGCTATTAATGTTATCTCTAATCTTTTTCTCCTTCTCTAGAGACTCAAAATAAATTTCAGAACTAACCAGATGGTCAGTAAGCATTAGCAAATGACTTTTGATAATAAAACCTAATTAGTTCTGACTTGATCTCCATCATGCATTATCAGCTTTGGCCATCATAAGAACTTTGCAGTCCCACAACCATTACAGACAAAACTTGGACACGAAGTCTGGTGGAAACCTTCACTCCCTGGGCTCCTCACGGCCCCCTGATTTTTTGCAAGTGACTTTAAACGGGATTAAGAGACATATAAGGAAATTTGTACTTGCCTTAATAGCTCATTTGTTATGAAGTTTTCACTTCCTTTTAACATTAACACATTCTGCAGATTTGCTATTCCATGTGACAGTATTTCAAGGCTTCCTGGCAGAGCACTCCAGGTGCAGAGGAGATTCCTTGCTGAAGCCACAATTTTCCCTTTATGTTTTACTACAGCCAATTCCAGCCAGAATAACATAAAGCAAAGAAACAAAACCATTGCAGAGCTGTCATTTAAAAACACAGATTTTTAAAAGGCTTTAGGGGTATCATTTATGGAACACAAAGAGATTTCCTTCTTTAGCAGTGTTCCAACACATTACTCTTTCGTGCTTACTCCAAGACATGAATACACTTGCCTAAAACGTCAGTGAGGTATTTATACAAAGGCAACTCTTCAGAAACCTATTATTGTGAATACAAAACAGGAAGTACAGTAATTCCACCAGTATATGTTAAATAATGCTCAGTATAAACTGTGCTCTTCAATTAATAGGCAGTGTTAATCCCTCCAGGGAAAAGGGAGATGTGAAGTGTGAACTGAAAATACTGACTCCTGATAAAACCTGTATTTTTCCCACAAAGTTTTTTGTTTTGTTGACTTGTTTTCCATTAGGGGGTTTTCCCCCTCTCCCCTCCTAATAGCAGACAGGAGAAAACAGAAGACAGAATTTGCAATATAAATGAAAAAGAAAAAAAGCACAGGTTGAAGTTCAATGACATTGTAGAGTGAAAAACATAAAAATATAATAAAGTAATAGTACAATAAATGCATAATGATACCTCAAACCCTACAACTCCTTTCAGTTCTCATGCTTTGGAATAACTGTTACATGGAAAGTGCAGCTCTAGGAAACTACACCATTGACAACTTAAATACAGCTGTACTGGTTTGCAAGTGTCACAACTATTTAAAACAGGATGTAAATAAAAAGACTATATAATACTTAACAACCTTCAGCCACTTAGTTGATATTCCATCAAAAACAATTAAACTACAAGTAGAAAGCATTAAAAAAAATCTTTCAAGAATTAACCACCATGAATTAAAGAAATGAATGGGTTTTATTTAAAAAAAAAACAACTAATTAATAAAAACCACATACTTAATAGTGAGACAGACACTCCAGGTGTAAAATCAAAGTTCTTTCCTTACATATGTTGAATAAGAAAATATTTTTAAATAGACAGATCTCTAGAACACTAGTGAGACAACCTAATCAGCAGTTTGCTCTTTTCAAAACATCCACAGAGGCTTGAAAAAAAATAAATTCAAGAGCTTGCCAAGTCCAATGACCTGAAACAAACACCTTCTGCAAATCCCAGACAGAGGGAAATCAAAGCTCCTCTTTTGTAAGGTCTGACAAACCTGTATCTATTTACACATGTGAAAGAACATCTCTTCTGACACAGCTCTGCCACAGTCTCTCTTCCCACTTTCTCCTACCAGCACAGGATTTGGAATTCTCCATGCAAGCTAAGAGATGGAACTTTGGTTTGACTGCCATCTGCTGATCCCAAGTTTTGGGAACCTGAAGAGTAATTTAAAAACATGTGCACAAAACTTTCAAAATGTTCAGCGTTTCTTCTCCCAGCTCTTGGTAACAAGGAAATTAGCTAACTAGAGATAACAGGTGTCTTTGTTTAAAGAAATACAATTAGACCAAGTGTCCAGAGATTTAGCATCCTTTAGCTAATTTTCAGATAAGCAGACACAGAAAATTCAATAATTTCACATGGATGAGTAAAATGACTGTTGAAACAAAAGCATGCAATGCCCAGGACCATTGTGATAGTAAAAAACAGAGAATCAGGCACAACAGCTGCTTCTCAGAGAATAGGGAATCACAGTTGAAGCAACTATTAAAAAAAAACCCAAGGAAAATACAGAATAATAATAGACTACCTTTATATTCTTCCACAAGGGATAACACAACAACAAACTGTTTTACCACAAAAATATTCAATATTATAAAAAGTCTTTGTTTCATCATACCCCAATGAAACACACACAGGTACACAAAAGCCAATTCACCTTCAGGACCCTGACATTTGTTGTTTTATTTCCTTCAAGACAGCATATACTTGGTGAAGGGCTGAATGATGTGATAACACCAACCACCTCTTTGAAAGAGAACACACTGTGGATGAGGACAGGACTTGAAGTGGGTTTTTTTCTAACCCAGAATGTTTTTTATCAGTACAAGCCAACATTTAGACACATCACTACTGCTCAAAGCTGAAACTGAAGCAGGAAGATTTACTCTCGTGCTCCATACCAGAACATTTCTTCTGGCAAAACCAGCTTTATCTGGTGCACCTACAGAAGATGACTTGGCAGCCTGTCCATGAGCAGGAAGTTATCAGCCCAGGGCATCAGGACCATCTGACTGAGAAAGCACCAGGTTCATTTTCACTCTTTCCCTCATCCCTGGTGAGGTGGGAGAACTCTTATATCCCACAAGCTTTTTCTCAGTTTTTTTTCCTTCAGCAAAGCTTTGTTCTTTCACTCCATTATTATATGAGAAAAGTAGAAAACCAAGTGATTATATTAATAATTATTCAGGTATACTATATAAATATACCTATATTTATATAAGCAGACAATGTTAAAACTCAAAGGGTTCAGAATTGCCAAATCAAGCATTGTTTCAGCCCTGTTTGTATGCATGGTGTATTTCTGCCTAATCAGATACAGACTTCAGTCACCCTCTTCTAGTTCCTAAAATTCCAATTCTGCAGACATTCAAATCCACACTGAGCTTTACAGTAAAGCATATTCATAAATGATTCCAATGTCAGAAATAAATGCAATCCTCAGCTTACGGGAAAAGAAAATGGTTTGAGAGTGAAGGAGTTCCAGGGCAAGATCTTTTGTATCATTTTTATGAGAATAAGATCCACATGAATAAATTGTAAACCTGTGGAAATCTTACCACAGAAGAAAAACAAAAAAACCAAAACAAACCTGGCTGTCATTTGAATAATGAGTTTGCATTTCTCTATGAGCCCAAAACTTCAGGTGGCACGCCAGGTACACAAATTCTGGAGATTCTGAATCAAACCACAACTTTTCTTCTCTTAGAACAGCACTAATTAAAATCATTTATTTCCCAATGTCTTCACTGTCTCAGAAGGTGAATGGTTCCAATTAATATTTTTCCTTTTCTAAGAGCCTACATTATTTATGTTCTGTCACAGCATTGCCGGCAGATGACGTCAAAATATGCCTTTGTTGTGGAAATGTGTCTGCTTAAACAGTTTCTTTATTTGTGATGTGGCATCTCCTGCAAAACATACTCTGTTTTCACATGAAAAACAAAGGCAGGACAGAGTCCTATTATCTACAAAGCCAGTAAATGGTCCTGTACAAGTCTTGCACATGATCTAGAGCCTTCAGTGGTGGCTTCTTTCCTTTCCCTGCTCTCTTCGCTGGAAAGTAGCTCAAAAAAAAAGTAACCCAAAAAAGAGGAAACACAAGACTTCCCCTTCAGCCATAATTCTGAAATCCCTTCACACGCAGTGGGGTCGCACAGAGGGAAGACTTCTGAGCTCTGTGAATGTTAATCAGCAATTTCTGGAGAAACAGTGACAGAACTGCAACTAATGCCTCAATTACAGTGCCTACAGCAATTACAGCTCTTTCACTTTGTTTCCATCACTCTTGCTCACAATGCACAGAGGAGACAGAGCCCTTCAATAAGAAGGTGTCAGTCTTCTACAGGCAGTACACTGCTGTACCTGCAGCAAGGAGCACAACCTATTTCCATATCACTGATTCTTTGCACTCTTCCATCCCTTGACAACACTTTTTTTCTGGAGAGCAGGCAGACAGTTGAAGCAACATCATAAAATCCTCCCTGCTGGTACACAGAATCAAACCATCATTTAAGAGTGATAGCCTGTGAAGCCAATCCTTCTGGGTGAAGAATAAGGTTTGCACTGCAGCTCCCCTGGGAAATGCATTGTTTCTAAGTACAGGTGGGGAAGCTCAGAGGAGCACAAGGAATAGGAATCAACGGGGAAATCTAGGATGAAGTCAAGCTACATTTCCTCACACCCACTCAAATGGAATTGTTAGTGCATGAAGACAACAGAGAAGCTCAGATATCAGATCAAACTAGTACTTAAGTGCTAAAACAGGTATTTAAAGACTTTAACACACTTCAGCATTAAATGCATGAAAGAACAGTGTTTCAATTTTTATATACGCAAAAAAGAGAATTTTGTAAGCTAGCAGAGGGTATTTACATTCCTTAATAAAACTAAAATAAATGGCCATTTTATAGGTGCAGGAACATGTTCCAAGGTGTGTGTTTGCCAGTTACACACACCCCACATGCTGACTGATGAACACACGCACCCTGGCGTGTGTTCTTGCTTACATAGCTCACGTGCCTCTCCGTTAAGTAATGGAATAAGACTTGCCTTGCAAACTGGCTAATGCTGCCTCTCCTCACTCGGTGACTTCTGCAGAAAGCATTCACCACTGAGAAAAACAACTTCTGAAGCACAGCTAAGCTCTCTGCAGTCTGAAGAAGACTCACTCTTGTCTGCAAGAACCAACGCCGTGATCCCTCCATTTTCTGTGCTAGTCTCAGGAGTGTCTTCTCCCAGACTGGGCTGGCACTCGGCACTTCTCTTGTGCATTGCTGCCTACTGTAAAGACACAGCCCTCCTTACAGATTGCTCTTTTTCCTACCACCTAGTACATCTCAATGACTGCCTGTGTCACTGTTTTCCTCTTTATAAACAGATAGGCAGGTTTAGGCTCTCCACACAACGAGGTACGCTGTTATACAGAGACAAACTTCTTTTAGAATGATCATTCTCTTAAAGATTTTTTTTAAGTTTTTGCTTTGCTTCTACTTGCTTATTTTGCACCCAAACTTGGACCAAAAACAGTGCCAGGCTTGTCGTTCTTCTCCCTTTCCTTTTCAGAATCAATAAACAACAATGCAAAGGAATACAAATTCCCCCAAGCTCGTTATATTGGGCGATGCTTTATCTCTCATTCCTCTGTTTCTCTGTTTTCAGTAAGAGTCCAACTGTGCTTGTCAGGATCTGTCTGTAGATAACAGCATGCACTGGCAGGGGAGAGGCCTTTCCTGTTACCTCTCTATTGTGACACAATACAGACCCCTTAATCTCCATCTATTTTTCCTGTATAAAATTTACACCTCCTTTATGAGGTTTAATACCAGAGAAATTACATCATATAGGAGCCATAATTTCTAATGATAGAGTTATTCAAAGAAACAGGGATGAAGACTGATGGTAAAGAACTGTCCAAGACTCTCAGAAGACAACAATTGGATAATGTTCAATGTAAGTAAAATCAAAGCACCAAACATGGGAAATTCAGTATTCTCTTCATAAATAAACGGATGTGCCATGAGATGAATCATTACCACTTCTCATCAAAATACACAGTGATGAAAACTCTAGTTTGGTTCTTGGCAGCAGTCAAAAAAGCAATTCTGGCATTAAAAATTCAGAACTGGTAATAAAAGGGTAAAAGATCAAACCAGAAAACATCATTGTGCACTCACACAAACTCACGTTGCACCTTAGTCCCCTTCACTCCAAAAGGATGTAACAGATCTGGAAGAGGTTCAGAGGAGGTCAAAAAGGATGATCAAAGGCATAAACCAGTTTCTACTTAGGAATAACTGGCTCTCCTTTCATTGTGCACAGAACAATATCACATGATCAAACCCCCCCAAAAGAGGGGGGTTCCCAAAATTATCTTTTCCAGTGCCTGACTGGGAACAATACTTCAAGAAGATGCTGTAGACAGCAGTCAAAGTATTGTTTCAAAGTGTGTTCAAAGCACATATACCTGATTTATGCTTCTCTGTAGCACAAAGTTTCATCTGCCATGGAGAGAATATACTTACATTTAAAACAAAGGAAGAAGTGACTACACCCTCTTTAACTGAATTCCTCAGCTAGGTAAGAATATGTAATATATAACCCCCAAAAGAAGATTTCCAGAACTGCTGAGTCCTGCCTGGCACCACTCAATCAAAATACCCATTAAACCTTCAGACCCTTTGCTCTCAATCACCTTGCCATTTACACTTTTTTCTAGGTGATCCCAGAAAATATGGCAAACTGTCCCGAGTCTGAGCCAACTCTTACAGTTGCCTATACCTTGAATCATACACAGCCTAAAACACACCCAAAATTTTGTTATTGCATAGCCAGTCCAACCCTGAGGTATCCAGTGATCTAGCAGTCACCCACCAAGTTTGCCCTGTTCACAGGAGATCTTAACATCTTACATGGGCATGGAGAGCCCTAGCTTTGCACTTGAGTGCACATCAATCCTTCCACACACCTTATGAAATGCTAAATTATTCATCAGTCACCTCCACATTGCTCCCTTTCCTCCTGTGCTACATTATTACAGTACCACATTCAGCTTTATGTTAAGAATTTAACTAAGATCTTGGAGAAAGAACCTGTCTTTCCTGAACAAACCTATTGTCTTTCAGTGTTATATATACAGCACAGGAATGGTATTTCCATTCATCCCTGAAAGTATGTGCAGCACATGTGCAAGACATCCAGCTTTCATCACAGATGGAGCAAATAGAATTTAAAGTTGGATCTCCTGCAACACAAAAAAAATTTTCTAAAAATCAGCTATTGGAAATTCTGCCTGTGATCTCCTATTTTTCCTCCTCCCTACAGAAATTTCATGAAGAATTGTCCTAACCAACTGAAAGGACTGATGAGGGCATCTAATATCCATAAAGAACATTAAATAAAAGATTACTAAAATCCTTACTTAGAAACGAGCGCATTGAACCTAATCCCTAAATTCAGCTGCTCTTTAGAGTCCTTTACTGATGTAAAGAGCTTGACTGTATTTCAGCTTGCTCATTATAAAGCTCTGAGGTTCAGAGGTTTCCTAAACCTAAAACGAGAAGTGAAAAGATCACAGTCTTTAAGTGTGCAACCAAGTAGTGGCACTGTGTACCAGCCACCTCATCCTCCCAATCTGCCCTTGGTTCTGACTGACACTAAACCAGTGACCCATACAGTGCTGGGCCTTCCATTTCACCACAACTACCCTTTTTACTGGAACAGTTCCCTACCCTATTAGGGGAGAGATAACGATCAACAGATAATATAGAAGTCACTCAACATTTTCTATTATAAAATAATCCATTTAGTAGCTTATGCTATTCCGAGCTTTGACCTCCTTGTCCTTTCCAAGCTGGCTGGCTGCCTGAGACTGATTTGTTTTGTAATGCTCCAGTCAAAACATTTCAGCTGTTGCATGAGAAGGAGACCAGGAAAAATGTCGCTTTATTTACAGTTCTTAAAAATTAATAAAAATAAAACTCTTTCACCCTAACCTTCGGAGAGAGGTCTTGAGACCTGACCACATTATGGAGGACTTGAAACATCTCAACATGAAAAGCTTTGTGAGGCTTCTTCACATTTTGTAGATACCTTTTCCACATTTTGCCCGCTCAAAGACTGATCCTACTAAGGCTCAAGGAGTCTGCAGCCCATGCTGGATTTAGGCTTCCAAAACGACAGCAGGGAAGCGACTTCTCCCCTTACTGGAGTTGTTTGCATACAGTCAAGCAAAAGGAGAAAGACACCAGAACGAAAAGCCTGATTTGAAGAGAGAACACATTGAAAACCAAGAGTCTGGACACTGGAGCAAAAGAACTCTTTTGCTGTCAGAAAATATCCTGGGTAATAGGCAAAAGTCCCATTCTTGTACCCCACAAAAAACCCCCAAAAACCAGCAAAGCATTAAGCAAAGGCTCTTAATGTTGTCAATTTATCACGCATTTCAAGCAAACAAGTTTTTTTGTGGCAGACCCAGAGGGTCCTGTACTGCTGAACAACGAAGATCTCAGTATGACAAAAAAACGATGAAACCTGATAATTCCCCCCCAGAAACTAGTGATGGTTCATCTGATTTTAAACAGTGTTAATCAGAGCCCTCAAAAGCAAGGAAATGTGAGTATTAAGGTAATTAAAGTAGAGGCAATCATAACGACTTGCAAAAATAATTTTCTAAACAAATGCAATTTAATTAATAGTGCGCAATGCACACATCTTTAATTAATGTAAATAGAGACTGTATTATGATGCACAGAGGATGAATGAATGAAGATTATAGCCAGTTGTCTCTTAACTCATGAGTGCTTGACAAACACAACATCCTCTATAATGCTATTTTAATATAGCATACACAAAAAGCTGGACAAACACCGTGCATTTTGCATCCACAAAGAGGGAAGCTGGGCAGAAGACCAAGGGCAAAACAAGCTCTAAATGTGTCCGTGGCTACAGCCCAAATACCCTAACTGCAGCCCTTCCTCGAGCTTCTGCAGCTCTCAGTATTACATTTACATCCCTCCCAGCGTCACTCCCATCAATATTTAAAACCCAAGGCCGTTTGGAATGTCTCTCCTTCAACTGTTATCACCACCCTAATGAAGTTAATTAAATATAACCAAGACATGCCATCCAGCACACTATGGAATATGCCATGCTGCACTTTGCTTCTGTGCCTTCTCTGTGCAGGTACATTACACTTAAGTCATAAAATCAGTGTTACTTCTCTAGATAAAGTTTTTTGCTTTGTCACTAAACCTGCATGAAGAATAGACTTGACCTAACCCAACACTGAGGAATTTACACCCAGTCTACGTGTACTGCTTACATGCCCTTCATTTTAAGAGGCATTATTCATTTTAACCCCAGATGTTCCTATGTTATCTTAGAAATACAGCATAATTTCCATGTCACTGTTAAAAAACACCCACACACAAAAGTAACAAAACGAAAAACCACAAACCTCCAAAACCACACCTGCTACCACAGTTACAAACTCATTGAACCAGGATGGCATTTACACAACAGACATGAATCCGAGAGCCTTTCCAAGTTCCCTCTGTGTCCAGAGGCTGGCCAGCACCCTGTGTACCTTAGCTGAACTCTGTGACCTCCAGGCAGGAGGTTTGAATAAGAACAAACTTTGGCTTGTGGCCTTTACCTTTCCATCTCTGGAATGAAATAAATACACATTGATACCTTGTGAAGTAAATTTTCCGGCATGCGCTGCAGGGAAGTTTATAAAAGTATAAGTGATGCTAAAACACATGACTGAGCTGATGCAAGGAATGCTTTCCACTATAAACAACAAGGGTGTATTGACTTTTCTGTTCTATTTGAAGTAAAACTAATATATTTTTACATCTATTGTTTAAATGTATGTTTTCACAGACAAAATAAAGCCAACTTGTCCTAGACCTATAGTATATCTGCTAAAGGAGAAAATATGCAGACCAACAAGTTTTCCCTCCAACCTTTCTTTTCAGGCAAGTAATAAATCTTGAGTGAAAAAGTCACTGTGCTCTTCAGCTGTCACCACTAAGATTTTGTTTTTAAAACCATAGCAGCCTTAAGGCTGATTTACTACTCAGCCCTCCACACTCTGACAATTGAATAGTTGGAAACAAAAATCACTTTTGCACACCTGGAAATATTTTATTTGCTGTGCTCATGAGAAAACAAACTTTCATCTGTGAGGAAGCAGGCAGGGGGGGAAGGGAAGGGAGATAGGGAGATTCAGGTGAGTCTTAAAACCTAGTTCTTGACTTAAAGTGATACAAATATATATACATATATATATATAAACCCCAAAATTACCTTTGCATAGTAAGAGTGGTCAGGATCTTTAGAAACCATGGATTCTCTATGTAATTCAGCCTCAAAGTCTGGAGGTCTCAGCCAGTAAACAACACTGCTCATCAACTGTATCAATTCAGCCATTTCAGCTTGGCAGGTGAAAAGAATACGTGAAAACTTTTCAGTAATTTCATTTTACTCTTTTGCTATTTTTTTAAATAAAGGTTATAAGTTTCCAATCACCCTAATGTGTAAAGATCTGATATTAATAAAGGCAAAGTTGAACCTCTAAAAAACTTTCAAGAGCACCTCTTTGCCCCAGTCAGAGTTGCAGGTTTAAGAAAATTAAGAGGAAAAACTCAAACACATACCAGAGAAAACCAAATGATGGACAGTGTGATGGTGCCAAAATTGTGAAAATATTTTAGAACATAAGATCCTTTTTTCAATGTCAAGTAGTTTGATATCATTTTTCCCTAAAGCTTCATTTTCTGAAAATTTATTATATGCTCCAGAACAATCTTGTCTTCAAAAGAAATCCCACATCTTCTGTTATTTCAAAGAGTCATACTTGCACCTGGGCAAGATGATGTAAATGCTCTAGGTACTGGCTGACTGAAAAGGAGACCCACAAAATCTCACTCACTGTTTTTAATCCCAGGGTTTTACAAGAATATGAGAAGTGTCCTTTGACAAGCAGAGAGGCATTTCAGCATTTAAAGTTTAAAAATAAAAAATTAATGGTTCAGCAGCGTAGAGATATGTGATGATTGCATTCCCATACTTCAATTCCTATTCCAAAATACTGCATCGTCAGAATACAAGATGTGGTAAAGTTAAATGTTCCTGCACCATTCCCTTAGAAAAAGCACCCAGTCTTGGGTCCCCTGTCCTCCAAATCTGGATGAAATCTGCACTGCTGAGAAATGGCAGCAAGGGTCTTATCCCCCTTTCCTTACTCTGCTCATTTCCTACCACTGCAAGACACATGATGGATTATGTGGCTTCTAACTCTACAGTCCCATACAACATTTGGGAAAACTGTAATCCTACCAAATTAGAGTTATAACACAGGAGTAACCTTTAGTGAGATGTATCTGGGCAAAACAGAAATCACAAATAGGCAAATATGTAAACAGGAGAATGTATGACGTGGTACTGAAGTAAGATTGTGCCACTGCATCACCTGCTTTGTAACAGCACATACACATTTCCAGACAATTATGAATAAATGTGCAAGATTCTTTCCTATTCCTTTTAACCTGTAAAACTGCACACTTAAATATTTTAATTTCTTCCATAAGCCTTCAAAAAGAGTGAACTTTGATGTTTTGAAAGAGGAAAGATTATTCACTTTTGCTGCAGGCAAGAAATTATAATTTCTTTACTGATTCTGCCAAATGGTTCTATCACGCATTTTTTATTTTCATCAAAACAAGCCACTTTAAATTAAGATTGTCCCATAACTACATAGTAATCAACATTTTGAGGGGTAGATCAATCTGATAAACCCCTGCTTGATTTCCCTGCCCAGAAGACTCCTTCAAATCCAACTGAAGCCTGGGGGAAGGGAGTTTTATTCCCTTTCCTCATGCTTGGCAGTTGCTAGGAAGAATATCAGCTGCAGTTGTTTTATTTTGTTCATGCAACCAGAACAGAAAACTCAGTGTTATTTACGTGACTCTTAAACAAAATAAGCTGAATTCAACGCCATTGGTAAATAGAATGAAGACAACAAAGCTTACATAAGGAACAGCAAAACTTGCAGATGATGGAAGAGTTAAAAAGTAAGGAGGAAGGCTAGGGAGCGGGAAGTTTTTAAAAAGCAAAATAAACATGCAAAAGGAGGCAGGAAAAAAAATCCCTTGCACTGGCAAATTATGCAAAATACATGATTTTATAGCAACAAGCAGGATGGTTGGAAATGGGGAGCTGAGCACTGCCCTCCTGTGCTAACAAAGCATTTGCAAAGGTTCAGCTCTTCAGTATTCTGGTACCAGGACAGCTTCCAGTTTAAACTGAAGCCCACGAATGCAGACAAAATCCAGACCATCATCAATATGGAGACAATGGGCAATGCTGACAGCACAGCTTCCCATTAATCTTCATTTGTCCTATCACATCCTGTCATTCTTATGCAAATAGCATATTTGAGGATACTCTTTTCTGCACCCCAAGATAAGGAGAAGTGAAGCTGTCAGGAGCACCAGGATGTCACCCTGTACCACGGGCCATCCCTTCACTCAGCGCCTCGTTTTTTACATCACAGCTGAAGTGTTTGACATTCAAATTTGACCCAGCAGGAGGGAAAACCATCCGATGCAGCAACGTGCATACTGCTTCCTGTGCTAACACATTCACCGAGGTCCCTGGGGATCTGACAGTCTCCCTTTTTTCCCTATGTACCCTTGGCTAATGGATTTTGAAACGCTGCTTAAGAGGGGGAAAAAAGATAACTCACCCTTCTTACACTAGAAGTAAGCCCAGCACTAAAAGACCAGGAGAACAGGTTCCACTGAGGAAAAACAGGGCACACAAATCCTCATGAGTTGGTATAGGTTTTCTTCCATGGAATTCTGCCACACCACACCTGAAAACTTGTTCACGTGTATGTTTGTACAGAACGTTTCACTTCAAGCTGAGCAATTTATACACAGGATTCAAAAATTTTTATGTGGGGATGAGTGATCTCTCATTAGGACAGCTGATGCATAGGAAAATACAAACAGGCTTTGAATCATAAGCAGCTCCATAAAGTCACTGCTACGTATTTTAGGCATGAAAAATCACTCCTGAGTGGTTAAGTCACCAAAATCAAAAGGCAGTTTTTCCAGTGATTGCTCATCAATTCTGCTTATAGAATGAAGAAGAAAAGGAAAGATTTTACTATTATTACTGACTCAGAGTGTTTTGTTTCTGTATCACTTTCAAAGAATGTTCAGAACATCTTGTTCCAGAATATTTCCCGTCCAAGAGAAATCACTTTCTGTACCATACATGGCTGAAAACAGTACATGCTGGGTCTGAATTCTTACAGAAAATAGAAACCATTCCAAAGTCTCCCCAGCATCACATGTATGAGATGCAAATAGCCAAGACACAAACACAAGGCACAACTTTAAGATGCAATAATATTTCAATACAATCATGACATCTTAGAGAAATAGGTTATTAATAGGCATCCGTGACAAGCCCAAACAAGCCTCCCATTATACATAACTTTGTATAAAGTCTGACTCAAATCTATTCACTCTCCAAAAGCAATGTACTGTAGTGTTTGCAGGGATAAGGAAGTCTGCACTAGGCTCTGGGGAATACCCTTACATTTGATATCCCCACGTGCTGTTTGTAAATTACAAGAGATTAATCATCACATCAATGTCAGTTAAGCAGAAGCCTCATAAATCAAAATGCTGGATGAATTGTTACCAATTTTGCAGGCATAGAAACCTTAGAAAACACACATTCCTCAAGCATTTCTTGATTTGAAAACTGAAGAACAGTCACAAAAAAAATATTCCAGGTGTCTTCCCAGTCCTTGGAAGTAGAGAACAGAAACTGCATTGCACTTTAATACCATATGTAAAAGTTATACCTTCAAAAATTACTGTATAGTCACCATACCTACCCATGAAAACAGGACACTCACTTATTGTCATACATAACTATTTCCACATAAAAATATTAATTTAGCAAATTCTTACCTTCTCAAAGGGATCACCAGTTACAGAGTAAACTAAAGTCCCTACTGAAAGATTCCCCATTAGTGAAGTACCAATGCTTTCTGGTGTCATCTGCTTTCTTCCAGGGAAGGGAAAAAGTACAACTCATGCACTGCAAATACTGCATCGACCCAGGGGAAGATGGTGGCCTGGTACAGCCTGTCTGGTCTGGATAACAAAACTGTGTTTTCATTCTTAAAAGTTCACTATTCCCATAAAATTCACATGTACGGATGGAACAAAAACACTCAATTTTTCTGCATCGTGACAAAACAAAAACTTTCACTCCCAGGCTAAGAGATCTGGATTTGCATCTAGAGTGATGTAGTTACAGTACAACAGTAATGTAGGTTCTATCCTAAAGTCCTCTGCATTGCAGGGTGGCACCCTTAACTCATGGTAGTTCTGTTCCAATACTGCCACTATTTCAAATAAAACCTAACATATGAGAAACCAGTGTTCACTGTGTGCCCAGGAGAAATCCAGCAAAAGGGAGAATGATACAGCACTCAATTTTCAGGTGGTGATGGAGACAACACAGCAGAATGTTGAAGTGACACCAAAGGAAATTTCCCTGCTGTTCAACAACCAGAATGTATTCAAATTCAGCTTAGCCTTATCCCAAAGAACAACCACCACTAAAACTCCAAGTCTATCACAGCATACATGGCAGTTGAGATAGCCACAATACACAGAGCAACACCAGACCACTCCAGAAGGCTGCAGGCATCTGCCTTCCTTGTTCTTTAGCCCAACCTTTTTACATTCTTCATCTTACATGCATTACACCTCTGTGCCCTCTGCCCCCTTTGGTGTTGCTCAGTGCCCCTGGGCACTCCCTGGCTCATTGCTGTCAGTGCTGCTCACCTGCTCCTCACAGCTGCACCCACTGGGGATGAGGCTGGGCCACAGCCCCACCCCAATCACCACAAACTCTGTGCCTACACAAATCAATTTGACAAAAGGGAAATCTTGAAAGTTTCAGTCTTGCACAAGCACTTTTCACTGATGAGTTTTATTATCTTTTACTGAAAACTCTTTGCTAGCTCTGCTTTGCCATAGCAGGCTCACAGATAAATGTACAAGTAAGCTCTAAGGAAGCCTTTGTCAGGTCTCCATCAGATGTGTGGCTTCCTTCAGTGCAAAAGGGAAGAAGTTATGTTCTGGAGCCAAAATGCAAGTTTTTTTCTCAAGACTTCATGTGCATACAAACCATACCTTATACATTTCATATGTATTATATGCCTGAATGCTCCAAGAAAAACAGAAAAGACTATTCCAAAAACATCTTAGAATGTGAGAATTACTTAGGAAACTTATAAGAAACTCTAAAAAGATAATAAAAACTTAATTCATTAACTTATCATCAAATTCAATAATGTTGTGAAGGAAAAAAGCTGTGGAATAAAGAATCTTACCAGCACTACAAATCCTGTCTTAAAGGAAATCACTTCAGACTGATTCATCTACTGCACTCAGCTGTGAGAAGACACAGCAGTGGTAAACTGTTTTAAAGTGGATTTTCTAGAGGGCTGCTGGGTTGGATTTGTGCTTGGGCATTTTCTGCAGTAAGTGTTACAACCCTCCAGATTTTACAAACTTGAAATGTTCTTGTCACACCAGCAGAGTTGCTGTGGGATTTGAGGAGAAATTTCCCTGTTTACAGTTGGTAACTGAATTGCTGAGACACTTAATCCTTGAAAGGAAGTAACTAATGAAAGCAACAAACTCCAGCAAACATATGCATAAACAAACACAACTGAAGCAAAAACCACAGCAGCAGTTTGACAGAAATGTTGCTGCACTAGTTCAATAAGCTTGGCTTAAGGGAAGCTTCTTCTAGGAAACAGATATTTAAGGCTACCATAAAACATTTTTTTCTGTTAAAAATTCTGTAGAGAGGGGAAAAAAAGTGAGGGACATGAACCATTCCTCTGCCTTGTCTTCATTTCCAAACTTCTACTCTCCATCGTTAAGTTGATCAAACAACAGTTTGGAGAGTAAAAGGGGATGGAATTATACCAAAATCTGGTCTTTTCAAGAGGAACAGGATATAGACAGTGCATCTATTTGTACCTTGTCTATCATGTCTGGTCTGTTTGTAGCTGCCAAAATTGTCACGTCCTTCAGCTGTTCTATCCCATCCATTTCTGTCAGCAACTGAGCCAAGACACGGTCTGCTACATTCCCAGCACCTGAAGAGCTGATTTACAGAAAAAAAAAAAAAGGTCACAGCATTATCTTTCCCTTCCTAGAAATAGGAGAAAAGATACACTATTCTTTCCAATTCACAGGGATGCACCTTTCTGCCTTAATTGTTCATAATATTTATTTTCTCCTTCAACCTCTGAAACAGCATCAGTGATATGAAGTGAGTAAAACCAAATCAGAGAATTTGAGTTCCATAGGTTTTCTTGGTATTCAGCAAACCAACTGAGATTTGGGGTTTTTTTTTTCACTTATTGCCCTGCTCTGGAGGTTGTAAAGAACTTAGCTCAATGTGGGTATCTGGAATAAACATTTTTAAGAAAACTGAACTCACGCAGCTTTTTTACTAGTCAGACAAATTTTCATTTTTAGCACCATCCAAGTCAGAGCTTACACCACCCTATGCAGCATAAAAAATTAAGCAGTTATGTGTTTTGCAGAGTTACTCTACATTTTTATATTCTCTCCATCACATGAGAATAAATTGAGTGTTGACCAACTGCCTCATAATTGCATTGTCAGTTCTTTAACTCAGTATGTTTTCCAGATACCAGGGAAAAAACCCAATACTAAAAAAACTGAAAACTCCAGTTTTGAAATCACCAATATGTGAAAAACCTAAGCAGACAAGCATAAAGTATCCCCCCTGCTGAGAAGGGGCAGGGAAACTGAAGCAGGCTAGGGACAGCAGCTGGAGATCGTACCAAAAATGTCTTATCCTTCTTTACCAGAAACTGAGAATCCTTCTCTTAAACAAGACCAGACTATAAACTTAAAACAAGACCAGAGCTACAGAGGATTAAGATAATTTTTTAATCTCAAATTTTTTTGAAGTCCTTTTCCAAAAGTTCTATTTAAGGCTTATACAGATAAACAGGCACCTGCATACACTGAAGTGCAGTACAATCATCCTGATGTTTTCATTTTCCACAAATAAAAATTTTAAATATACTAAAATGTAAGCACTCCAATTATTTCCATCAGACAGAGAGTGCACAAATACAGTTATTATACACATATATTTCTGCAGCACTGCCACCCACCCCCAGCCTGACTGCAGCCACAGCGATGTCCCAGAGCCAAAGCAACAGTAATGGCTCCATTACTGTTGTACAGCTCCAAATAAATCCCCTAACTTTCCTATCCTACAACTGGTTCTGCAATTTTCCAGAGCCAAACAGTGAACTTATCACACCCAGTCTGGAAAACATCTTAAAGGAGCTATAATAAATGTTGGCTAAGAGAGTAAAATATTTAGGTTACTAAGAAATATTAGAGAAGGGACTTGGGTTACCTGGTTGTCAGATTCTGGAGTTTCTGCAGCCACACTGGAAATTCCCAAGCCATATTTGAGCATTTCTAACACACCCATGGGTCAGAGTCCCACTGACTTATAGAGGGCTGAGTGTGATAAAACACTTCAGGTGTTGGACATGGATAGCAAATGCTTTTGGAAAGACACACAGCTTAAAGGAAATTAAAATCAACTTTGTAACATTAGCTAGTCTCAGTAGGGATCCAGGCCTCCCATCTAGCATGAGTTTCTATTTTACTCCACTTTATACCCAATAGACTGAGCAAAAGAAAATGCTAAGGAAAGGAAAAAATAATTGTAAAACTGGGACAAAAATGTTAACGTTATTTGAGATGATCTGAAGCTAGAAGACTTTGGAGGAGATGCTAAACTTTTCTTTCGTTCCTTTAAAAAAAAAAATAAAAGAAATATTTTGTTTTAGAGAGAGGTGGTTAGAACGGATATTACATCTTTCCCCAATATAAACATTTCTCTTACAAGGTTCCGACTGCAAAAAAAAAACCAAAAAAACAAAAAAAACCCCAACAAAAACAGAACCCAAAACACATTAAAGAAGTGTTTATTCTAAGGAAAATCCCCACAGGGAAATGCACATTGCAAAGACTTCCATGCAATTAGGGCATCATCAGAAAACTGTAGTTAGGCAATCACTCATGGTATAATACAGCTCAAACAATAGCAGGGCTTCTAGGACATTATTAAGGGCTTTGTTATTGTCTCTTAAAAGTGAAGTAAACTATTTTAAGTCCATGCATGCAAAAATTATCAATAACAAAACCAGTATCAAGTGAAGAAGTGCCTGGGTCCTACGACACCACGGATTTCTAATGTCAGTGCTTTTATTTACATAGCTCACTAAGCTATCACACGCTGCACCATTTTAGCACAGCCTACAATAAATTAGCTTTTGGCTCAACAGGACACCCTGTAAAAATCCCAGGCAGGCACAAGGAGAGATCTCTTCCCCAGCTGCTGGGAGCTGCCTCAGAGCCACGGTGTGCTCCGAGAGCTCCGGTGCTGCCCGAGCCGTTAATTCCAGGGGTGACACGCAAGGATGCGATTTTCCATTTTCCCATGGTTTCCCAGCAAGGCTCCCAAATTAACACAGGCAACGTTCATTAAGGCTGCCCAGAGTTTTGACGCAAACAGCAGCCAGAGAAACAAACCACGATTAACACTCCAGTCCCACGGAGGCACTGCCAAAACCAACTTCCAGCCAAGGGGCTGCCTTGCCCCCCTCCCCGCCTCCACCTGACCTCCACACGTTGATGTCATCCTCACAACTGCATGGAAATGGTCCTCCAAAGGCATGTCCTGGTACAAACTAATTTCCTGTCAACATGCTGCCTGCAAATCCAGGCAGCCAAAGCTAAGCCCCTCACATAATCCATGCAGGGCCATGTGTGTGCATGGCTGTGTGCACCAGGAGCCGTGCCCCAACCAGAAATACCTTTGAAATAAAAAATGTGTGAGCAAAGAGGAGCCTGCCTGAGAAGTTCAGGCAACTGCTGGTGCTGCCCTAATAAAATACATTAGGCTATGTGTTGTTTTAATTTTTTGCCAACCCCACTTCATTTACAATCCTCAATGAAGTTTTTAAAGGTAGAGAAGGTCATTACAGCAGTTAGACACAGAAATCCTCCTCTATGTGATATTCCAGCTAATCCTGCAAGTGTCCCACCAGTCTCAGACAAAGCACCCGTGCACTCCTGCACAGGCACTCAGCTTGACCACCAGAGAAGATTCCTGAAGCCTGTCAGGTAAGACTATCCACACTGAATATGAAAGACAAACTTGTTCTTCGTATTTTACTTTGGCTAAAGGCATTCCCAATACACATTTTGGCAGAATAAACCATGTATTCTACAGTTTACCAAAGACTCACAATTAATCTGAATTAATTCTGCCTTTGTCTGATGGACCTGAGATCAGGAGCACCAGCTCCAAAATCAATTTAGTAGAAGAGGGCTCTCCACAGCTTTTATTTCTATCTCTTCTGGCTTTATCCAATGACCATTCAAGCCAGCTGGATTCATGTATCAGTGGGCACTGAAATTTCCCCCTGGACACCTTAAACCACTCTCATACTTCTTCCAGGGGATATAAAAGCAACCACAGCCCGATCCTATCACTGCACCAAGGAGTACATACAGTTCACTAGCTTATATAGATCTTCAAGCCAAGAAGATTTTGTTTCCAGACATAACCAGATGTATGAAATCACATTTAAATCTGTTACCCCTCCTGCAATAGGCATTTTTTTGACAGCAACTTCTTGTTTTGTACATTTTGACTTATTTAATTTCCTTTCCTCACCCCCCACTCTTTTTCTAACAGATTTTTTAATATTTGAAAACTAAAAACAGTCTGAGAATGCAGTCACTGCGGTTTCACCCCACGATGAAATTTGGTAAGCATCACCACTGTGAGCTAAAGCAAACATACATTTGCATCATCTGACCATCTAGAGCACTTCTGAAAAAATACTCATTTCACTGGCTTTCCAACACCAGATGTCATTTTCACTGAAAAATGTATTTAAGTCTCCACCACCACTTAAATCTCATAAAGGAGAACCAGTAACTCTGCATCCCACCACTGACTTCAATGGCACTGAAGCATGTCGGAACATCTTGGCTTCAGAATCAGGACCTTAATTTAATTACACTGCTAAACTGTAGATGTGGAAACGCAGGAAATCTTCACACAATAACATTTTGAGAGCTGTTAACATCACAGCAACTGTGAGGCTGCAAAAGCAGGAGGAAGTCTGGGAAGACCCCTCTCCTGCACAGCTGACCTTACCTCAGGTAGAGCTCAGAGGTCAGAGGCAGACCTCAGGAGAAGTATCCAGGATAAATTACTGCAGATGGATTAATCCCCACATAGCTGAAACCTATAATGCAGCTTTTGTGACAAGGGAGTCCAGCCCATATTCTCTTCCAAAACATCCCATCAGGCAAAATTTACATATGGATAAAAACTTTATTATTTTCCCTCCCCCAAACAAAAGAATCGCAGTCATAATCAAAATTTATAAGTTTTAAAAATACTTGTGGACGCGGTATCATCTCAAATAACCCTTTCACTGAAACCTCTGGAAATAATTTCATATCAAAACAAATGTAAAACTGATTGATCTGACAAAATGCTCAGTATTGAAAAATTTTGAACAGGTTGAAATAGACCCTCCTGGCAGGACTCTCCACCTTTCTGTGAACTACGGAGGTAGAAGGTTCCTGAAATACAGAAGCGCCCTGCCAGCAGACTCCCACGCGAGAGCCGCCTCGCTCGCACAGCCTGAAGGATTTTTATTGAGTCTGACATTTGGGTGGGGGCTGTGCAGGGGGAACCTGTCAGCAAGGAGCACCTGCCAAGCCCGGCTTTTCCATCCGGCTGCCGCAATCGTAATTAACTGTCACGCTCTTTTATTGCTCTCCTTCGTGAACTCGGGTGAAACACGCCTTTGGCAGGTTGAGCTTTTCCACAGCATTTGAAAAATAAAAAATTATCTACTCCAATAGCATTACCAGAAAGACAATAACTTGGTCCCAGATATCCGATTTTGTGGAAAAATTCCATCACTGGGGCATTCTGTCCAGCAGAATGGACACTGCCATACCAGTCAGGAAAAGCAGGCTTGTCCAATATTAAAACACTAGGCCAAATTTACTTTTGTAAAAAATATATCATGTGAATGATACAACTTCAATCACCATTATTCAGACCACTACAGGTACTACAGGCTTGGATGTTGTTAAAAAGCCTAAGAACAACATACAGCGTGCAAATTTTAAATATTATCACTTAAGACTTCACTATTCATTGAAAAAAAAAAAAAAACCCAAAACATTCTAGTACACAAGCCCCTTTAGTGCTCAGACTAATTCCTGGAAGGGAATTTTCCTGCCTGTATGATCAGGAAAACCCCTGCAAGAAGATGATCCTAAACCCTTCCCTCCACTGGCACCTTACAATTAGACGCTGTTGGATCCTGCACGCACCTGTATCAACTACTACCCACTACATTGTTTCATATCCTCCCTGTCTTCTTAAACACAAAATTCAAATACCACAGAAGGAAAATATCCAGAGGAAACCTAGGCAAAGTCTGGGAAAAATCAGTCTGGGTAGAATATTTTTCTTCATGGTCCCTTCCACGCAAAGACGATGTTTTGCCAACTGTCAATTCACCGATTAAATGCAGTTCATGTAATTTGGTTTGCAAGGCATTAGAAGAGCACAGAAAAATAAAAAGAACTCCAAGTACTCCTTGAGTGGTCTCCAGTCAGCAAGCAAGCTTTCCTAAAAAGATGATGAGCTTTGTGAAAACAGGAAACAGTGTTCAGCTGTCAGCAGGTGACTTTGAAACAAACGGCCTGCAGACACATCCTAATTATCCTTCAAGGTTGTGTAAGCAGCCTCTTCCACTCACCTAAATTCCTCATTATTGCAGCTTCCAAAAGTTAATGAAGTAGGCCCAGAAAAATGAAACACCATGAAAGGAGAGAAAAGGAGGAAAGGAGCCAGCTTGAGACAGGTTTGGAATCAACAGGCTTTCTTCCAGAGGGCTTTCCCCAAGCACATCTCCAGATGCTTGAGCACCTAGGTGGCAATCCATCACCCATTTCCATCTGCTTGCAGCTTATTCCAGATGCACATCCATGAAAGACTGGCATTAACTCACCCTTGCCCTGGCACTGCCTGGCTGACACAGGAAGGATGGCTAACATCATGAGCTCTCCTATTCTGCTAACACTGACGTTGCCTTAAAGAAAAGCAATGAGACAAAATAAAAAAACAACCCCAAACCAAGCACACACCTGATGCACACTAAATTTCCCACTTCCTTTCATTCCGTTTTTCTCAGTATTTCTCCTCTGTGCATTCCTGGAAGTTAATCAAGTTTAAACCTGTAATCAATCATGTCTACCAGGCAAGCAAGCACAGTTTAAGTTGTAAGTATTTTAGACCTAGAAGTAACTAACTAGCCTGGATTTCATTTCATTACAACAATATTTATGTATAATAGGTTCACTGTTCATAAATTTTAGTGACAATTATGTTCCTCCTGAATATCATTAAAATGATGACTTCAAGAAAAGGGTTTATGGATCCAGTCTTGCTTTCACTGTCAGTGAAAGTCTCTACTGACTTCAAATACCCAAATTATAATGTAGGCTGGGAAGTTATAAATTATTGGGGTTTGTAAACAAAAAGGAAGAAACATAGATTCAAAACCACATTGTGATAAAGGATTCTTGATAGCCAAAAGCACTAACAAATTTATTTTAAAATTAAAGGGACTGCAGACATTTACTGTATACACACATGAACTACGACTAATACTATTTGTTAAAATTGCTCTTCCAAAACAAATTACAAGCTTTACTGTACAATAAAATAGTTTCAAAACTTTCCTCTTTCACCACTCCTTGCTAGGCCTAAAATAAAAAGCTGGCACTAGGCATGCAGCTTTTTTCCCCAGACAATATTTGTTTGGATACCAAATTCCAAAACTTTAAAGAATTCATACAGCAGTCACAAAGTTTTGAATGCCACAATTCTCCATCATGTGCAAACAGAGCTCAGGTATTGCAGGGAATCAGCTGATGTCCCCCAGCTCAGGGACACCAGTGCCAACAGAGGCCAGAAGACAAAGAACTTTGTGTTAAGCTGAACAAGAACTGGGTTCCTCACAACAATAATGGCAGGAGAATCTGCCAGGTATACTTTGCTTGTGCTCTTCTGTCTTTGCATGAGAAATATTAGGGTGACAATACTTCCTCCAGCTTCAGTACTGCTAATTTACCCTGTGCAAGGTGGATTTCTGCCCAGAACCTCTCTCTTTTGCTGCATCTCCACAAAATCCAGCCTGTGAGTTTCATTACTGGATGCAACACACTGATCTCCTGCAATGACAGACGCTGCCCATTGCACCAGGGATTTGCACAGGCACTGTGCAAATACAATAAAATACAATGACAAGTTCAAGTGTAGAGGATAAATAAATATGAGCTAAAATATCCCAGAAAGATATCTTGGTTTTAAAAGAGAAGATTTATCACTATCCCTGTTGTGGCACATTACAGGAGAGACGCTGCTGTTCTTCACAGGTTCTTCTAAAAGCCTGAGAGTCTCAGAAGTTGAGACTGCAAAGATTTTAATAACTAAAGTGAAAACTGTGTGTCTTTCAGTGGTTCTGACTATTTTAAATTGTGGCTTAGGAATCCATCTATCCCTCCCCTCACCATACAGGATAACATTATTTTCCCAAAAACAGCATCATCATGCTGTGGCTTCAGGGGATTGGTACCAAAGTCCCTTCACTTTGTCACTTCTATCCTCACTCTAAAAAGGTTAGCGACATTCATTTACCAACTTTTGGCTTCCACAAGTCAAATGCAAGGTACTGATTTTGTCCCTTGTCTTTTTTTTTTTTTCTTCCCCTTGGAAAACAGAATTTATCAGTGCCTTTTACAGTAGTCTGCAGCATTTCCCATCCTATGTTACAGATACTTGCAGTTAAAGGGGAAATGCTTTGCTTAAAAAACAAGAAAAGGATGTCTCTCGCCGAAAAATCCTAAAAATCCTACTTATATAAACAATGTCCCATTTCCAAAGCACGGAGATTTCTGAAGTTCAGCAAACAGACTGTCTGCAGTGCATTTACACAGACCCACATTCATTCATCACTTTCAAGTCTAATTACCAAGCCATTTCCCTCTTGGCAACCCCTAATGGCCAGAAGAATTAGGTTTTACATGGTCAGGATACTGAGGGTAACAAATACCCATAACTCTCAGCAGCTGTGTAATTTGTAAAGTCTCCCAAGCTTTGTGCAGGCACAGGATTACTTCAAAGCAAACTTTGCTGCTCACACTCTGCTGTATCTGGACAAGTCCTGCTTCAGTGCAATCTGTCCCACAAAAAGTCATAACAGCATCTTTCAAAAGTATGGGGAAAGAAAAGCAAAAGTCATAATCTGCTTGGGCAAGCAAATGCTAATCAGAACCACAAAGGAGAGAAAAAGGCTCCATGCATCTCATGGTTCACCTCTCCTGGTACATGACTGCAGAAGTTTTTCCTTTCTCAATCATTTCTCCTCTTCAAACCCCACTGTGACACCTCTAACTTTCTAGCATCTTTTCTGCTGCAGGTTTATCATTTGTTCTTTAGAAACAGTCATGGTGAATGCCTCCCTTTTTCTCTACAGTCAGGCCACTGAGCCACTAATTTTTCATTTTCAGTTCTCTCTAAACTTACTCTAACATCTCAACATAAATCAGAAAGAGATGGAAAAATCCTCCATGAGCATTAGAAGCCCAGAGTAACAGAAAAAAATGCAGAAGTGAACACAGCTCAAAGTATATTTACATCTTCACTACCACACTGGAAACTCGAGTCCATTCAGAATCACCATTTCAATTTCTTGCACCAAGGATAATCAGATTTTTATCTTAAGCAATTGCTCCTTAAATTGAACTATTTTTCTTCAGAGCTGCAGGATTATATTTTCATAAGCTGTCTTTAACACTGGTATGTATGCAGCCCACTTTCTTAATTGCTTGATTAATACATATTAGTGTGTTGCCTACATGCAAAATAGGGAGGGTGTGGACAGCCAAGAAAAAAATCCAGGATCTTAGCTGATATCAATAAAACACATGGAACTTCTAAGCAGGCTGGATAAGAAATAATCTTTTCCAAATAAAACATTTTGACAATGAACAACGTCAATTACTATAATTTCTGCCGACTTCAAAGCATTGTTAGTTATAGCTAATAAACACACACAAACAGATTTTGAAAAACAAAACTGCTACACAAGACAGTTACATTAGGCAGCATGTTAGATGTATTATAATTATGAAACGAATTACGGCCTGGGAATGTGTAATAAATAAAACACTGTGGCATAACTGAGTGCAGCTACAGTGTTTGCCACGGAGTAATGGCTTGTGCAGTGATAGAATCCACTACCTGATGCAAAGGAGACATTATTATGAATTGTCCAAACAAGAAAATTCCTTAGCTTTTTTTGTCTACCTCTACACTCATTTAATTACAAAATCTATTCCTTCATATGCACCTGCTGCTGAGAATGGGTTGTTTAGTGATCTCTACAAAAGGTTGGGATCAAAACATTTTTGTTTTAAACTCACAAGCTTTGGCAAATCTAAATAATGGGTTAATGAATACTCGGCATGGTGATTTGAAGAACAAAAGCATTACATGATTTACCCAAGGTTATTTCACATCTGTATTTCTGATCAGAATTACACATAAAATTACTCCCACAACTTAAAGAGTTTCAGATTCTCTGGATTTCTGGACACGTCCTTTTAGGATCAGGAGAGGCTGCCTACCCAGGAGATATGGAATGTAGCACATTCTGCACAAAGCCCACGGCATCCTATCAAGGATTTAAACCGAGAGGATTTAAACTCTCACAAAGCTGTATCACAGAGTGCTCTTCACTGCCAAGGCAAAGAAAACTAATTCAGCCAACAGAGGGAATGGGGAGACAATATAAACAGGTGTTTCCTTGAAAACTTCAGCACGGTCAGTAATAGTACAGGAAATGGATCTCCAGAGGCCACAAATCGTTAGCATCTCTAGTGCATTTGCAAATTCCTACTGTGCAAAGTCAGCCTGTAAAAAAGGGCCATTTCTAATAAGTGCCTTGTCTGGTTTCCTACACCATTTAATTTCAGATGAATTTTATGAGAACTCTGCTACATATTTTACCTCCCATCTGGTTCAGATTTGACAATGAAATATTTGTGTGTCCCACCCTGTTCTTTTTAAAGCTCCAAAACCAGATGTCTCCAGCACAACGCGACTGCAGCAGGTCACACCACATTCTTCAGCAAACTGTGCAGGGCCTACTACCCCCCACAGACAGTCCCAGGTAAGGCAAAATCAGGTTGTTTACTCCCTAAAAAAGCAAACAAATAAACAAATTCACCACCTCCAAGGCACTGCGTGAAAAGACTATTTAAAATGCATTATGACTTAACCTTCCAAGGGGTTTGATCTTGATGAAGTGCTGGTTCTGGAAGCTGAACACATTAACAATTGCAGCATGGGATGATATTTTTTTCCCCTCCACTGGCTTGATTCAAGCAAACAATTTTGCAATTTCTCTGTTGCTTCAGTGCATAGCACTTCTAGGAAGCTCACAAATTTCACAGCTGCACACATTGCACATAAGAAGGATTCTGAGGAAAACATCTTCAATCAGGTTTTGCATTTTCAACAGTAACTGCTCATTTCTTAGTAGCTTCACAGGGCAGCTTTATGCTACATGTAATTCCACTTCCTGTGACACAAATAATTTATTTGTGTCACCAAAACATCAAAGTAACACCTCTTATCCTTCTTGCAACACAAAAGAATCTGTAGGGATGCTGAGGGAGCTTTTTTCCCAGAAAAATGTTGAAGTTTTGACGTGCCTTTAAACAGGACAAATGCTTTCTAATGCACCAATTTGGTAGCTTTTCATGCATAATAAAACAGGATAAAAGTATTTATTGCAACAGCAAGTAGCAGTTACATTTATAATGAGGTATCCCCCAAGAAAGTCCACTTACAGAGCCTGTCAAATCTTAAATGCTGTAGTAGCAACTAAAAACTGCAATAATCCTACTTCAGACACGAGCTAAACATCTCTTGGAATCATCACAAAGCAGGATATTAAAAAAAATACTAGTAGCTGTTTGCACAATAATCTCTTCTTAATGTCACACATGAAAGGACACAAGTGTTCCCAAAACTTTTAATGAAGTTTTTCCCAGTCTGGCAAAACATTTAAACATAGGTGTAAATTTAGTTTTATGAGTATTCTTCTTGGAAATTTGTGTTATGTAGCTTATGATCCTATTGTTTGCTTGATGGAGACACCAAATTAAGCCAGGGCAACAACCCTGGGAAAAGAAAGGAATTAAGTTACTGGAAATAAAAGGTAAAACCACAGAAAAGAGCCAAAGAGCATGAGAACCAGTAGATTCATTCCTGCTAATGAGATGAGAAAGGAGGAACTCCATCAGCTTACCTGTTATTGCCAAGTTAAATAGGCTTGAGTAAAAGTCAAACATTACCCTTCTATATAAAGAATGAAGATATTTAATAAAATAATTCTAGAAAGGTAAATAAATTTGTGATTGTACAGTGTAAGAATAATTTATCAGGAAATAATGTCTGTTGTTTTTGTAACAGGATTACTTACTTTCCCCTTTCAACTGCCAAGGCATCTATTTCATCAAAGAAAATAATTGAAGGAGACACTGCTCTGGCTTTCCTGAAGATCTATAAAAAACAACAAAGAAATACCCAGTTTTAAGGGAAGGAAGCTGTTCACAGTACACTATCACCCCCTGTACACCTCAAGAGCTACAGAGCTTCACATAACAGACATCAGCCTGTCTTGTCTTGGGTTGTATTTTTTTTTTTTTTAAACAGTATTAAAAGCTGCCACGAGATCCCAAATTTGATGTGTATCACAAGGTCGATGCAGGAGAAAGCTAAATATCCCTCCTGGTTCATTTCCTTCTTTTCTTCTTAAGCTTACACCAGAAGAAGTTTTTCAGAAAGTTTAATGTCAACCTCATAAGCAGAGAAAAATTTGAAAGCCAAGGAAGGTTAGCATCAAACATTATCCACAGCTTGCCCTTTCTCACCTCTCTCACTGCTCGTTCAGACTCACCAACGTATTTATTCATCAACTCAGGCCCCTGAAAAACAGAAAATTAAAAAGCATGATACATTTGTATACAAAATGACTGAGACAATCTGCCCGTGCTACACTGGTCATGCTTTGTTACAAAAAAATTCTGAGATTTTGTCATTTTTAAGTCATATGGGTGCAATTTTTATTTACCCTCTACCTGTACCAAGCTTTCTCCATTTATTTAAATACCTATGCATGATGGTTAGACCTCTCATCCTGATACTTTGCCAGTATATCTTCATGAGAAATGGAGTTAACCAAAAAAACAAATGCTGTGATGTTCTTAAAGGTGCTCAACAGCAGCACCAAGGGGCTGCAAATCAGTCAGAAGGACAAATCACAGTAATGCATTTACTCGCACTCTCAACCTGCATCCTGTCCAACCAAGCACACAGCAGTGACTTAACCCAATGTTTAACAGCACTTCTTTGAACCTGACACTGTGCAGGTGAAGGAAGAAGCTCCAGAGCAGCACACCTGAAACCCATCCCCAGCGAGGGAGCTGTTCAGTGTCTGAGCTCATGCACATTCCTGCTCCTCTGCTGAGGCTGCCAAGCAGGATTATGAGTGCCAGTTGCTGTGGTGCCTGTTTATCCTCACAGCCCTGTCCACCAGGAACAGACTGGAGACCACAGGGTCAGCATTCCAGTCTTGAACAAGTACTTACAATTATAAAAAGTAAAACAATGGCAAATTCTCAGAGTATTTTCTGTTCTGCTGTATCCTGTAGGATAGGCTGCTTAAATAATGCTTCCTAATGGGCCTCAGCTTCTCCTGGGATTGGTAATGACTCATTGACTTCAGCCTGGTTTGCATCAACATTGACCTGCAGCCACAAACAAGGATCATTATCTGCTGTCCTGAAGGAGAAGAGCCAGTGGCTCCAATCTATTTTCCAGGCAACAACAGGTGTCCTTGTAATTTCCCCAGAAGAAACAACATCCTTCACAGTCAGAAAGCTGAACCACCCCTTCCCAGCTGTGGTGCCTTCAGGTAACACTCAGCCCAGAGCACAGGGCAGCCTTAGCAGCAGGTATGTCACAATTAAGAATGTGTGACAGACACACATTTATGCACTGGCAATGACAGAGCCTCTGTTACTGTTACTCTTTGAATGGGACCATCTGGACTTTGTTCCCAGGTCTGGAACACAGATTCATCACTCTAAAAATGCAGCACACTGGTTTTTGCAGCCTCCCCTCTCCATGCTCATTTTCATTGCTGCAGTAACAGTTAATGCACTGACTTTACCTTGACACTGGAAAACACCTGTGCTCATGTAGGGGTAAAAAATATATCCTCTGAAAAGCAAAGCACAAGTTATCTAATATCAGCAAAGCATCCAGGCATAGACACCATTTTTATTCCTTTCTTTTCAAAGAGCTGTCCTTTATCCAAAGGACCAGGTGAGACAGTGCAGCAGCCAGACCTAGAGCACCACACAGGCCAAAGCCACACTGTAAGGGTTGATAGGGCCAACACTGTGTGCCTGGCTTGTAGGAAGGGTAAATTATACAATTAGCAGTTTTCTTTCAGCCACATCCACCCTTAAAGCAACTGTTGTGGTAGCTAAAGTGTCACCTGGAGGCCTCCAATGACTGCAAAATTGGAGTCTGGTGAGTTCCTGTGTGGAAACAGAATTATTCAGACATAAAACCAAGGAATGCAGAAAAGAGAGAATGGAAGAACAAAGTGAGGAGAGAAACACAAAAGACAAAGTGACAGAGAGAAGCACAAAGCCTTTTGCTGCTATTGACACCCCCCATGAGGAGTGTGCAGCAGTTAGTGAGGGCCAGACTGCAGCTCAGAGCCAGCCCAGCTGCTCCAGGCCCTCGTCCTTCATCAGGTTCAGGGCAGATGAGGAATCCGATAGCACGGCCCTGACGAATCCTTAAGGAATGAGAGCAGAGTCCTCTCTTTCCATCCAACTCTCTGTCACAATGAGAAACTGCTGCAGACTCTACCCACAATTACAGATCTCTCTCACTAACTTCTCCTTGGAGCCTGTGGACCTTCTTTTTCATGCCCTTATTCCCATAAGTAATCTTCATTCACATCAGTATTCCCATGGAAACCAACATCACACGTATCCGTGCCAACGGTGTGCTCCTTTTCTATGACCCAACATCAAACAACCTGATATTTTCTTTTGTCTCAGCAAAAAATACCTTAAACCCAAAACTACTCTATTTGAGCTTTAAGGTACAATTTCAGATGCATGTAGTTTTATTTTTAATTAAGCATTAAAATATGATGAAGGCAACATCAAAGCAATAAATACCGTTTAAAATGTTTCAAAGAGAATTATTTTGAATCCAACTTTTTGCTGTAAGCTTCGACATGAAGTTTTTCTCCATTTTTCTCTTCATTAAGCAGCAACTCCAGGTGAAAGACCACTACATGCTAATGACCTATGCCTCCCTGTGGAGAATTTTCATGAAAATTGGCTTGAAAGTCTCCTAGTTCACCCTTCATGAGGGATACCAGAACTCCATTTGAGTGTTACATTTTTTACTGTGAGGAGCTCAGAATCCTTATTGTCCATGGAAAGAAAAGAAAAGGCTCCAAAGTAAGACACAGCACACACAAAAGAGGAATTGCTGTACAAGTCAATCGTGCAAACATTGAAAACCACAACACAAAAACTAGAAATGTTCAAAGCAGCTGGAGGCAGCAAATGAACTGGGTGAGCTCTGGTCACACCTGAACTGAGCCTTTGCCTTACCCTGTCTGCACCTGTGCTGTCCTTCAGCTCAGACTGATGGCAGCTCTTATTTGAAAAATAAATCTGCAGGACAGGCAGTCTGCAGGCCACCACAGAGTCACCTGCAGGCAGCTGATACAGCCTCTCATTTTCACAAAGCTCACCTTCAGCAAACTTTCTTTAGGAAGAAGAAGAAATACCAGGAGAGTTTTTTTTATTTTATTTTTCAGTACTTTTCTAAACGCTTTAAAAATCAAATGACATGAGCTTGACTTAGCAAGCTGACATTTGTTGAAAGATCACTTCTGGCCAAGGGGTGAGCATACAGATTCTTTTTAAAAGCATTTTAAAGCTGTTGAGAGACTGACCAAGAGGTGCTGCTAGTAGAAAATGGGCCAGTTTAATGCTGCAGAGCTCTGTTCTCATCTGCAACAAGTCATCTTCCATACAAGCAGACATGAAGAAATAAAACCTGTTTCTTGTGGTCATTTGCACAGGGACTCCAAAACCAGCAAAAGATTTGGAGCAGAAAATTGGCAGAAGTAGTTGTAGCTTAGCCATGCATATAAGCATTTGTGAGCTACAGTCCAGACTGACAGTAAAAAATCTGCCAATTCAAGCCCACTGGATACTGCTGAGGTTTCTTTATTCAGCCTCAAAGCAGAGAGTTTCCAGGCATGCTTAAAGACTATTCCATCCCCACATACAAGATGTGTCCCCATGTATAATGAAACCTACTTGCTTATGGTCTGGATTGGATGAATTTTCTTTTTTTATTTTAATAAAAAAATAAAATTTCTTGCATTTAAAAATTATCAGAATTATCAACTCTTGAAAGATTAACTGCACAGAAGATAAAACCCCTGTGTACATGCAGCAACACGAGATAAGCCTGTGCACACATGGTTTTGACAGAAGTTCTCAAAGCATTTTTAAACTGCAAGAGGGACATCTGCTATCCCTGAAGTTAAAAAGTATTTCAGCCATTTTTCTGAGCAGGGCTTAAGACCACTTGCAGATTTTTTCCACCACTTGGGTAGGAAATTTAGTCAGTGACTTTTCTTACGTGTTCTTCTTTTCACTCTTTTGACAATCACACAAATTATTCACTAAGGCTTTCTGAGTCACATAGGCACAGCTCCAGATGTCTCCAGCACACAGCTCAGTCTAGACTCTTCAGAAATACCATGATAACCTCACATACAGGTTCTGGGCTCTTACACAGACATATTAAACTGTGTTAGCCACAGAGTACAATTCCTACGTCCTAAAAATCCAACTAGAGAGTTTATATCACATCCAATAGGTTAGCACTCTAGATTATTACTACAAGATAATGCACAATTCCTTCTTTGCCATATTCAAAGCAGAAATGATCAGACATTAAAGTATCAGTCAAAATTAATATTTAATTTCAAATGATGTCTCTAGAAAATGAGCTCTTTATTGTGAATCTCAGGGGAAAAAAAACAAAGAAAAGATAGAGGTGCTAAAATTATTTTTCAACTGTTCACACTGTGTTCCTAGAGCAATGTTCAGTGCCCACAGTCACACACCAACATCTGAGTTAGACATTCACATTACCTGATTTGGGCACACAGACATTCACCTCTCAGCTGCCATGTGCTAATTTCTCTTAAGACTGCAGGAGAAGCTTAGACATCCAGCTCAGAGGAGCAAAGTTTGATCCTACCCCACCAACATACCCTTCACAGAGTTAAAACCAGCAGCTTTTTTTAATTCTTTCCAGTTTTGACACTGAAGGTGAGACAGAGTCATGGAAACACAGAATGGCCTGGGTTGGAAGAGTCCTTAAAGATCATTCAGTTCCAACCTCCCTGCCATGGGCAGGGACACTTTCCACCAGACCGTGCTGCTCAGAGCCTCATCCAACATTACCCAGGAATGGGCAATTCACAAGTTCTTTGGGCAACCTGTGCCACTGCCTCACCACCCTCACAATAAAGACTTTTTTTCTAATCTATCTAATCTAAATCTACTCTGTTCCATTTCAAAACCATTCTCCCTTATCCTGTCACTACATGCTCTTGGAAAAGGTCTCTCTCCTTCTTTCTTTTAGGCTCTGTTTAGGTTCTGGAAGGCCACAATTATGTCACTCCTAAGCCTTCTCCTCTCCAGATTGAACAATCTCAATTCTCTCAGCCTTATGCTCTACTCTAACAACACTGAAGAGACTCAGAAATTAGTTATTGAGTCTGTTGGCCCTGTAATCTCCATGGCAAACTGCTATTCCATCCCTCCCACAGTCCAACCAAAGCAGCACATGACTCAGGGTGGCTGCAGGGAAGCGAGTAAACAAGGTAAACACTGAAACTTCCTTTATTTTAACAGTAAGGCTCATTCTAAGGCAGAGTCTCTATGTGTGTGATTTGGTAATTGGTTACACTGCATGAAAAATATTTGCTCAGAAAATGCATTCTATTTGCTTGTTAGGAATAAAGCCTGCTTCTTCTCTTTCAGGGCTGCTTAAAGATTTCATCTGCATCACTCCCAGCTTCTCAGCACATGGAAACCCCAGGCTGAGCACCATGCACCATTTTAATCACTTCCTCTCCCTCTGCCGTGCATTCCAGAGGACCTTAAAAACTTGTTGACACCTGTCTGGAGTTTGAAAAACTTCAATTTCAGCAGGTGCTCATGGGCTCCAAAGTATTTAAGGGAGCAAACTGGCAAAACCCTGTTATCCCAAATCCCTGCAGTGAAGTTGCTAAAAGAAGCATGGTCAGACTGCAAAGGCAATTATAACATCCTATTCTCTTCATGCCATGCCTCAGAGTCCTATTGTTTGCCATTTGCCTTGACCAGCCAACTCCAATGACAATCTTCTGAGGCTTCTTTACACAAGACAGAAGCCAGGATTTGCACTGCAGAATGAACTGACTGGAAACATTGAATTACACTCACTGCACGCACCAGTGCCTTCGGAGTGCCTCTGGCATCATCAGGGTAGCATCCACACAGGATCAAAAATCACACAGCAAAACCACACAAAATGAGCCACCCCTGCTGCAAAACCTATTTGCTGAGACTTCACACCTCCAGCAACACTCCATTCCTCCACTGTTAACTTGAAGTGAGAGAGAAAAACTAAGTGCTAATAAAAATTAAATTTGTACGGTAAATGAGAAGGGACAAAGAGATGGGAATTATATTCAACCATTTTCTGCCTGCATATTCACTTTTGGTAAGCTTATGGTAAGAATGGATGAGTGATTTATTTTTATTTTTAGTTGAGTAAAATATGCAGAGAGCTTCAGAATTAAAAGAGCTCATCAAAGTATCTCAACTTGTTATCCCTTGTAAAAATGTCAATTTTTTCAAATGGAGTTATTTTTACTATCTGCTAATTAACTAACAAGTTACTGTAAATGTGTTACTGTGGATCTTGTTAGAAATTTTATCAAATGTTGGCCAAAATTTCTCATAAAACCACAATGCTTCTGCATTTTTCATCTTAAATGCCTTAGCTTGGTGACTGTAAGTAGTTCAAAAGCTTTTTATTTCAGCCTTCTGCTGACTGAATTCCCCATCAAAAGGCTAAGCTATCTCCCCAAAACTCAGTGACAGTTCTTCACAAAGCAAAGCAGTCGACCTTTCCAAGCCTCATTAATCTGTTGGAGCTGCCACAGCCAAGAGCTGAAGGGAAAAGCAGAGGAAACTTGAATTGGAAAATATTTTGACATAATTGACCCAGATGACAAACTAAGCTTAAGCACATGTCAAGCACGGGGAGTGGTACAAAAGCATCAGCTGGGTGATACAGGAAGCTAAACCAAGCCAAGGTGAAGTCAGAGCCCTGGGAACAGTGTATATTTTTGTAATTACTGCTCATTGAAAAAAGAAAAGATTCCTTCAGCCCAAGCTCTTAAGTAACAGCAAATAAAAAGTCAGAAATATTTTCTTTTTTTTTTAAATCACACTGTAGTTGGATCATCTAACCAATGTTTCAAATTAAAGTTTAAGAACAGTATAGTTCATATCATCTGTACCAGTGGTTTCCTCAGTGCTGGAACACTCCTTATTGTCACAGGTGGGTTTGGTGTTCTTTGTTTTGTGTGGTGGGGTTTTTTTCAAGTATTGCTTCATCCTGTTTACAAAAATTACCATGTCTCACTTAGCTACCTGCAAGGCATTTTAACTTTTTAAAATTTAAACTGGTTTTTGTCACTACCCCTAAGTGAAGCTTTGCCTTACTTTTGATTTTAAACAGACAAATGTTAAAAAACACTAAGCAGCAAGAGGAAAAATGATGTTTCTGAAACCTTCACAAGCATATAGAAGTTACATAGTTTTTCTTGCTATACATCTTATAAACTCAGGTAATCTGCTTGTTGGACAGAAAACAGAACTCCAAGTCCCCATGGATCAGACATCACAGCTGGGTGATAGAGTTTATCTGGATGGGTGCCCTGATGGTGCCTCCCAGCCTGGCATCTTAAGAGCAGACTCCAGTGCTCATTCTGAAATAGGTTAAAACAAAAAAAAAGCTCAATTTTTTTTTTTTTATTTGGTAGTAAAGTTAATGACCTAAATAGCACAATAATAGAAAGGGGAAAAAATTCCACACAAACTCTCTGCAAATTGCTTCCCAGAAAAGCAACAGAAAATCTGTAAGGAAAAGTAATACTAATTTGATTCTTAGCACACAATGACATAGGATTTCCTAAAAATAAAACAAACTAAGAAGCTTAAAATCCAAGAGGGCAGTCGTAACACTTCTAAATAAACTAAGATGCAAGACAAATGCAGAGATAATTATCTATGCCATACAGCAAGATAGGTGAGTTTCTTCCAAAAATATAACATCACCACAAAAATCCTCGTGGTCTCATAAAAATATAGCTCAAAAAATATCAGCTAGTCAAAGCTGACCCTAAGTGCAGGAACTGTCAAAACAGTCCACAGAAATACCTACCACACAAATAGTCAAAAGTGCCAATACAGTGACAAAGGGTTTCATTTCCTTCATGTTCAGTTTCAGAAAGCTAGATGACATCTAAAACAAAAATGTCAGAGAGACAGGTTGTATATAACAGCAAGGTGTCATCAGCCTGGCAGAAGATGAAAATTATATCCCCATCATATTCATATGGATAGGTCCAATACCTGTATATAAGGGGTTTTTCCTTACTAGCACAAAAAATGCATAAAACACATTTCAGAAGAAAATTACTAACTTTGGGACAAACACAAGAGGATTGTGAAGAACAAAAGTGCAGAGAAGGCTGACTGAAATAAGCAGTCTGATCAAAAGCTATTGATAAGTCAAGACTAATGTTCAATCCTAAAGAATGAAAAAATTATCCTAATCCATTCCTTCATGCAGTCTTACACTCGCTTGTATCCATGAGTGCAAAATATTGAAAAATCTCCAAGCAGCTGAGAACAATTCAGTTGCCTTTTCTGTAACAGAGGTTTGGAGGGGGGCAATAATCCAGATGACCACTAAAACCCTGAAAAGCCTCAATGCTACATGAAATTTAGAAAAAGGGGTTGCTGGGAAGGAGCAGGAAGAGTCATCCACTGGAAAGTAGTTGACAACCTCCTCCCCAGTAAATTTAGCAGATACATTGTATTAGAGACAAAGAAAGTCAAGAGAAGGAACAAAAATAAAGTATTCCCCCTAGGAATTATATGCAAGATTGCTATGTAAAACAAACCAACCAACAAGCTGCTTTGCTCTGGAAAAGCAAAAGGTCACCAATCTTGGTGAAAATACAGCTATAAAAAGTTTTTGGCCAAGTATCAAAGAGCATGTTTACAAAAGGGCCACATTCATTGTAACACTAACCATTCAAACCTCACAATAGATTTCAGGAGAGAACAGGATGCAACGTCAAACATCTGTTATCAGGTTATTTTCTTCAGCTCCTCTGCCCAGAAATGACATCGAGACTACAGCCCATCTCCCAAACCTCACGAGAGGCCAGTCAGACATGGGCCAGAGGCTGCCTTGTGACAGCTCCCCATGCCCAAGACAGATGGAAAGGTCACATTTGAACAGTTTGCTCATAACCCAGCTGAAACATCTCACTGAACAGAGTCAGCTGTCCAAGCTGCACAGACACATCTGGCAAACAAAGCCTTCCTGGAGGCAGGGGTGATACCTGCTGCACTGAAGCAGGACAGCCAGCTCAGACAAGGACAGTACATCCAGCACTGATGGGAGCTGGGACTTACTGTGCTCATGGCTCTTAAATGCAGTGTGCAGACACAATAGGTCCAGCCTTCCAAAAATCACTGGACCGAGCAAGCACTGCGTGTAACAGAATCGATTTCCTCTCAGGCTTCACAGACAAAGGGAGAGGCAGCATCCAGCAGCAGGCTCCCACAGATGGAGCTGTGCCTCCTGCCTGCAGCCCCTGCTCCAGAAGGGCCCAAGAACCTCTGCCCTCTGCACTGTCCCAAAAGAGTATCCTACAAGCTGTACAGCAGATGCTTTCATCAGAATTACTTACTTGAGAGAGACTGGAAGGAAAATGCAAGTCTGAAAAGTAAATCATCAAGAATAGCACTTTTATTTCAAAATGCCTGATGTCAGTTCCAGGGATGGATATCCAAGACATAATGTAGAGAAAATAAATAAGGCTCTAAGCAAGAAAAGAAAAATCCCCTCTCAAAAACACCCCAACAAAACAAACCAAAACCCCACATATTCATCTACTTTGGATTTATTGTAGGAATGCAGTGGAAATTAATTCATGCCTGTTGTGCTTGAAAAAGTGCTACAGATGATGTTTAACACATTTAGTACATGATGGATGTTGCCTTTTTCTGTCCAGGAAACAAATGTGAAGTTAGAGAAAGTGGGTTATGTTCCCTTCCTGAAGTCAACACATCCAAGGTTGGACATGCTCCAGAGATGTGCTTCTTGAAACATCTGTACATTGAATATTTGACCAGTTCCAGGCCAAGGGATTTAAACCAACTGGGAATCACAGGCAATTTCCTAGAGCCAGACACTTCTGCTGCAGCTTGTCAATGATGGGGAATGTTGCACGTGCAGAACTCCACCATGGAAAAACGCTGCGTTACTGTAGACCAGCATTTCCCACTATTGCACCTTTGGATACCTCCTGGTCAGCATGAGCCACCCTTCACTTTCAGAAATTAACTGCATCAGTAAAACTGTCTGACAGTGCCATGACTGAGGGACACAAGATAGCAACTTCCATTTTTAACTGTTTGTTGGTTTTTTTTTCTTCCCAGACTTCTACCTTTTTTCCCCCACCTTCTCGGGCACCAGTGCTTAGGGCGAAACAAAGAGGAATGTTTTCTTTTAAGCAGAGGCGGAGGAAAAGGTTACCTTGTTTACCAGTAACTCTGGAGCACAAAGAACTACTTTGTCTTTATGGAAGAGGCAGTAAAGGTAGTGTTTCTTAGGGGCTGAGGTTTCCAAGGCTGCCCTTGTTGATGTGAAGGTGACCCAGAGGGCTGCCTGCAATCCCAGGGAGCCTGGGCAGTGAAGGGCCGCTGGCTTCAGGGTCAACACAACTGCTCTGCTCCCAGAGAGGATCCACAGCTACAGCGTGCCTGAAAGGATGGGAGGAGGAGGAAGCTGTGCAGAAACTAACACAGGAGGCTTTGTGAGTAAAGAGATGGTCAACAGGGAAGGGGATGTGATCTTACTGCTGAGGAGGAGATACTTTCAAAATACTTAAACAAATGTTTTTTCTTGCACTTCATTAACATTCTGACACAGCTGCAAGACTACCCCATGTGGAATCACTCTGCTATCTTTTTTTTTTCTTTCCTATGCAGTGAAGCTCAGTATTATTATTAAATAACTTCCATTCATGTGTTTTCCATACAACCCACACTGATCAATTACACTGATTCATAGGCAATGAAATCCAAAATTTTCCTATACTAAGTGTTTCTTAACGCTCAGAGAATATCCCATTTATCCAAGAGTATTCAAGATATAACTTTTTTTTCAAGCTTTCTGAAAACTGATGAAGTAGAACTATTTCCCCAGAAAAAAAAGGCAAATAGGACAAGAAAAATCTGTAATGACACACAAATAGTGAGATAAAGAAAGTGACCTTCTGGAGGAATGAAAAGGAATGTAAGAGATTAGATGATATTTCCATGCACCCAAGTAATTATTACAGTAAGAGCAGCTATCCACTATCCAGAGTCCCTTTTCATTTCCATTGCTTTAATTGCAGCATAAATATTATTGCCACTTTTAGAAAGACTTAAAACAATGCCAACATTTAAGATCTCACTCCACAGCTTACCCATCCATCCAACATCTGTGCTGTGATAAAATAAATACCAATTCTTTTAACAACATACAAGAAAACACAAACTTACTTGATATTTACAAGGTGTTTGCTGGAGCAGATATAGGGATCAGAAACACTACGAGACATTGGATTTTAACACTGGAAATTGGTAAACCATCAGGAGTTAAGAAAATGTGAGTCTGAATGGCCTACCTTCACTGCCAAGAAGTTGAGGCCACTTTCATGAGCCAAAGCTTTTGCTATCATGGTTTTTGAGCACCCAGGAGGTCCATAAAGCAGGACACCCTTGGGAGGCTGGATCCCCATTTGGATGAAGGACTCTGGATGTTTGAGAGGCCATTCCACTGCCTGCTTCAACTTCAGCTTGACATCTTCTAGTCCTCCTATGTCTGACCAAGATACCTGCAGAACAGAGCATTTTTGCTGAATTCAGACCATGGAGCAGAATTATTAAAAAAGTAAACAAATCAAAAATGCTCTCTAAAATGTGTACTTTAATGAGTTGCTTTTAATGAGTCACTTCTTAAAAAAATCTTTATTAAACAAGAAGCACAAGACAGGCTTGTCAGGAATACATAAAGCCATGAGTTATGTCCTACCCAAAAAAGCAGGCAGATCTAAAACCTGCCACACCTCTTCCTACATGGCTGTCAACAAGCCTGAGACTTTTCTCCACATCCTCCCAGCCTGCTCTTCCTCTGGTCACCATCCACTTCCATTCACTTCAAGTATTAAACATGTCAATGCACACCTAAATCAAATGATCTTCTGCCTTAAAACACTCTTCCAGAAATTTGCTCAACATAAATCATCCTTCAGCTCTGGGAAGTGTGTTACATGTGAAAAGCAAGCAGAGTGTTGCTGAGAGGTAAGGTATTGCCTTTTCCCCAAGCTGAAATCTGGTGTCACCCTTGGTTTGTCCCTATTTTCTCCTGATGCCAGGAGTGGAAACTAGAAGCAGACAGTCCCTGAGAAAGGTAGTTCAGTCTGCTATTGAAGTGGATGAAAAAGAGCATTTGTATGTGGTGCAAGCACTTTTATTTAAGACCAAGCAAACTTCAAATCAAATAAAATTTCTCTTAGATTGTCGGGCTTTGACATAGAAGAAAATTACAAGGAGAGCAGAGAGCAAACAGCAAACATAACAAAAGTTTGTGTTTATGAATCAGATATGAAATAGTGTGGTTTAAACTTCATTTAAAAAGATATATTACCTACCCCTACAACCCTTGATTCTATGTAGGAGCTTTGTAAACTGCGCAGAACTAAATTTGATGCTCTTAGACAACTTTTTCTGAGGGAAGAAGACAACATAAGCTTGTTCTCCTTTTTTCAGTATCAATCCTTACTCATACCTGGCAAGGTATGGACTAGTCATTCTATCATCATGTCCTTTTATCTAGACAAAAATTTTGACAAACATGAACAAGACCATCTTGAAATTAATTAGGCCATCATGAATTCCCTATAAGTTTCAGCAACAGAAGGCAAGATCTATTAGCAATACTTTACATGCACATAAAAAGCCAGGGAGAAAACACTTAAATGTTACTTTTAGTCTCTTAAATATTCATTTACCCTCTGCAAATATTCAGTCTACTTAATATCAGTCAGGCATCGTTCAAGTGATTTTTCAGACCCACTACATGTCATTTAAGACCAGCACAAGTGACAGAATTGTACAGAAAAGGTGAAGTAAGGTCACCTTCCATGAAGGTTGTTTTCAGCAATCTGGAGACTTATTCTGACTTTGCTTACATTTTAAATTCTGATAGTACAGGGTGTGGAATTGGTGCAGCAATAGTATTAAAAGCAAAAATAGCTAATAAACCATTACCTTCACATTCTGGTGAATCCTAAGCAGAACAAACTTGTCCTCATTTCAGAAGGAGAAAGCTAAGTGTGAGGGGGAGAGAGGTTGGGGAACAGTCCACCAGCAATAGTTACATTGCTCTCACCTGCACAGGAACTCAAAGGAGAGGTCTTGCAACACCAGCAAGGAGGTGTGATGTTGTGTCAGAGTGGAAATGGCTTTAAAGATTAGCCTTGGGGCTGGGCTCACACATACAAAACCAGCTCTCTGCTACAGCGCCTACGGACACCAACATTTCATTACTGCTGCAATCTCTAGCTCTCCCCAGGTCAACAGAGCTCAGAATGCAATGCAGAGCAGCAGCTCCCTAGAGATTACTAAGCACCAGTAATAAAGAAATAAAGCAGACAGGCAAAGGATGTCTTATCCAGAATCTTTTGCCTGCAAAAACACAAATCTGAGTGTTGAATTACAGTAAAGGGAGTGAAAGAGGCAAGCAAAAGCCACAGCACTCTCTGAAAAAAATTTCATAAAGACCCATAGGAGAGGGAGGAATGGCAACTGCAGTATTAACTTCCTGATTTATAATGTACATCCTCTCTCTCTCCTAAATCCCTGCTGCAGAAAAAGCAGCCTTCTAAAAAGGTTGTAACACACAGCAAAGTTCAAGTAAGGCTCTGTAAAAATGGAAGGCAAGATGCTACACAGAACTAGGCTGCAAGGATTTTACGTTTGCCTTGGTCATGGCCAACACAATTCAGACACAAGAGAAAGGAACTGTGGCTTTATTCAGAAGTTACTTTGAACTCTTGTCATTTGATTGGTACATGGCTACTGCAAAGCAATGAAATATGAAAGAGCCCCACCATCTGCAAAATGAAGGCAAAAATCAAAACAATCTCATGTATGTCAGTGGTTTTACTTGTAAGTAACTACATAGGGCAAATGTCCCATCCACCCCAACGGGGATGCCAAGTGAGTACTGTATCTGCAATAAATACCTAAAAAGCCAATATTTGTCAGAACCCAGGACATCCCTCTGGGTGTCCTGGATGGCTCGAGACCCTGGCAGGGGGCTCAGAGGCCTTGGCATGAAGCCAAAGACCCCTGTGTCTTTGATTTCAACCCATGGAAAAAGCTACCAACCTTATATGAGGATGCACAAGCCACGAAAGTTAAGTAGAGTGATAAGTTAGTTTGTCACAAAGGAGAAAAGTAGAATTTTGGGGTTTTTAGAACAGGGGTTTGAGGGCCAAGATGGAGGGATTTGGGCGTGTCCTGTCCTTCTTTCTCCTTCTTCATAGCCTCCATCTTCTGGGTGATGTTGGCACTTTTGGATTGGTTTAGAGTAGAGACAGACTGTGCAACATGGGTGACAGGTATTGGGAATTAACTGTAAATAATGTACACGTAGTTTATAGTATAAAAAGACAACACTGCCCAGAGGGCGGGCAGAGAATGCCTCTGTCTGGCCTGCCAAGCAGATCATGGTGGGTCAGGAAAAGAATGCACCAGATAAGAGAAAATAAACAACCTTGGAAACTGCAGACGGAGACTCCTGACTCCTTCTGCGGCTGCCAGGCTGGGAAAAAAGAGACTCTAACACATATCAGGGTCATCTTGACCTCTGAGACCCCAACAGATATTATTAATGTAGATCAAATTCTACATCATGTCTTCTCTTTGGGAAAAAAACAACTCACCTCTTATAACTTATTTAGTGTTTGAAGTTTTTTTTAGATTACAGCATTCACAGAATATTTTGAGATGGAATGGATGCTAAACATCATCTAGTTCCAAGCTCCCCTCCTTTGGTAGGTGATGTGGGAAGACACAAAATCTGTTGCACCCAGATTACTTTAGATTTTACTTTAAACTCACCCCAGGCAGCAAGCAGATGGCTTGAAATTTACCCTACATCTTCAGAGAATATGCATTACTTTGTGGAAATGCAGGTCCTGTCAGCACAAAAATAATTTCCACTATGTTGTTAATAAAGGAATGAATTCCAGTAGTACTCCAATAACTCAGTGGGTGTTTAACAAACAAAACCAAGTGACAATCAAGGAAGCTACAAGCAGGATGGTTTAGTGGACAAGAGGAGCCTGAGGAGTAGGTTGACTAGGACTGAGAACAGATTTCCTGCAGTACCTCAAGACCTTGCTTCTACCTGCCTGTGTTGTGCCGTGGGCAGGATTCCACCTGGCTCCAAAGGGGCCGGAGTGCCCGAGAGGCACAGCAAAGGAATAACCTGAGCCCACGAGCCAGCAGCACAATGAGCAAGGCAAGAATCAGTAACTCTGGCTCTCAGCAGAACCACTTAGCCTTGAGGATATTGGTGCCATGACACCATTTCCAGGAAAAGCTGCTTGGGGCCAGCCCAGGCAATTCCACCCTGCACAGCATGGACCCTTATCGAGCCAAGTGTGACATCCGAGCTGGCTGCGTGCAGCATCCGGTTCACGGATTTTATTTCCCATTCCTATAAGTTTGGGAATAAGGCTCTACAGTTGTGCAATCTAATTCCCAAATGACTCATTTTCATGCAATGAAACATAAATGTTTTCTTCTAGGGCTTGCAGAGGTGCTGAGAAACACCAACAGAACTGCTCACAGAATCGGGATTTAGTCAGATTAAATACAAAATTCTTTTGCTCAATCTTCTTAACATAGATCAGAGCTGCCTTAAATCAGGTCAGTTCCCCAGCCCAATTTATGTTGGGTCTGCTACTGAACTACTATAATATGTAATTAAGAGGGCAGTGAGCACGGTAAAGATGAACCTGGCACCATCAAATGAAATGTTCATATAATGACAGTCACCCGACAGGTGACTGTTTGGCAATCATAATCAGCCTACAGCATTGAATTCTGCCTTCACTTAAAACCATATAATACCACTGAAGACATTCAGGCCACATTTATGTAAAAATCAGAGCAATCAAACTCTTCACAGCTTTGTTTCAACACACTTTGGTTACAAAGTGTGGTTTCTGCTTTAGTTTGTGTCTGCTTCCCAAAAGGCTCCAGCTTCCATGGCTGCTCCAGACCTTCCTTGAACATGCACCTGAAGATTTTTTACCCCATTAATCCACTCAGCATAAAAAACTACAGATCAGGAGATACAATCCTGCACTCCAAACTCCTCCTGAGGCATTAGGAATCATTCTGCAAATGGTTCTTCAGAATTATAAATAAATAAACAAATATGCAAACAGAAAGATGATGCATAACATTTACCAGTAACCTGAGGCTTTCCCTCCATAAAATCCCTCTCTTTACGTGGCCCTGACAATGTTGCCACAGCATTGCACAAAACAACTTACTTTTGGCACATCGATTGCCACCTCCCTCATGGCGCTGGGCCTGACATCCTTCATCCCCTGCAGGAAGTCATTGAAAGCAATCATCACTGACCCAGCCACCGCTGTGTCCCACAGGCCAGGCCTCTCCCCCATCGCTCTCCGCAGCGCGTACAAACCTAGTGAAACAAAAAAACATGGAAATAGGTAGGCTTCCTCCTGGTTCTCACGAGCAGAGTGTACAACACACAAATGTACTGCAGCACTGGAAAGGAAATGATGTTCAAAAGAGTGTCTCAGTGCTGGGCCTGAACTACGTCAAAGAACGTGCAAGACGCTTCTGATCAGAGAGCACAAAAAAGGGGATTTAACAACCACTGAGAGAATATAATATGTTTGTGTTCCAAAAGACAGAACGAAACAGCCTTGTTCCCATTTTCCCAGAGATGAAACTAACAGGGCAAACTCTCCAAATGTCCATACATTGATCTGAACATATTTCTAAACCACAGAGGAGGAGAGACAATGAACATTCAAGGACAGCTTAAATCAGCTCACAAGAAATCCGCAACTTTGCCCACTTCTCTATTATCAGGACAGTATCTTCAAAACTTTTTTTAAAAACATGATGAGATTGCTTTAACTTCCATTGGAACCCTATTTTTCCATGTAGAAAGATGCCAGACACCTACATTTTTTCTTGATATGGAATTAACATTCCCTGTGACACTCAATAGCTCTTTGTTCTCTTCAGCAATTACACTTTTCAAATGCAGGCAGAGCTTTTACCCACTCTTTTGTTTGGACAAATCACACACATACAGCATCTATAAATCTTGATACTAATTCCTAGTTTCCTCCTATAAATCAATCCCTCAAAAGCCACACAAGTGCCACCTACTCACACATCAATACTCCTTGGGCAGGACCCAGCGGTACCATTGGCAGCTCCCAGGCATTCCCAAGAGAGCAACTGCAGCCCCTGTTGTGTAAGATGCCCAAAAACAGGATAATTTCCCCTGCATAATTATTCCTTTTAAGGCCTAATATAGATTAAATTGTTATCATTTCTGCTTCCAAACCTGTCCTGTGACTGAAAATGTTAAACTTTTTTTTTTGGTATATTATTACATGATGAGTATAATTATATGTGCAGGTACACACACATCCAGATATGCAATATCTGTTGCCACGTGTTCCAAAACAAATGAAGAACTTCATTCCACACCAGCTCACCTTGCATGACCATAAAAAGACAAACATTTGTTAAGTCTCTTCTATATTTAACCAAACAAAACATCAATTAGTGCTACATGAAAGGACAATAAAAGGGATAAGCCGTTTCTGAAAATAGACGTGGTTTTAACTTTCAGCAGATTGTTGTCTTTTTTTTCTGCAGAGGCACTGGTAGATGCAGACATGCAAAGTTTCTGACAATGACAGGAATTCTGCATTTCCTACAATATATACAATGTGTGAAGAGATATAATATGTCCCCTGTGAAGCAGTACAGCTGGTGTCTCTCCATAAAGCGCCAATTACGGCAGAGTCGGAGCACCTGCATCCAATACGCAGGCTCTTAATACAATAACAGAAAGAAAAAAAGTTTGTATTTCAGGTTTCCCCTTGCACAGAACATCCAAAACTAATAAGATATATAAATAAAAACATTCCATGAGGCCAAGGAGGAAAATAAAAATCTGGTCACCAGAGGACAAGTATAAAATGTAACTGACTCATTTTAACAACTCAGGCAAATTTCTCACCCACTTCTTCCTTCCTCCAAAGAAGTTCATTTTAAGCCAAAAAAAAACCAAACCAAAACAAAACAAAACCAAAAAACAAACCACTTAAATGAGATTACATAGATCCACCCCCCACCCCAGGATTTAAACAATATATCCAAACAAATAACAAACTCAACACATTATTCCAGTGTCATTGCAGCTAAGACTTTGTGGGGTGGGAGTGAGTGGGCATTGGGGTCCAGTCTTCTAATTTCTTTCAGGGCAGTCAATTCACATGGGAATCTCAGTTTACAAAAATGCAAATAAATAACATCACACAAAATTAAGGCATAGAGAAAGCAAGTAAATGATAAAGATATCCAGTTATTTCTATATCTATCTACTCCATCGAGTGCCAGTGTAGCCCAGCACTTGATGCATCTTAAATGTCATGGTTTTTGGGTTTTTTTTCCCCATGACATGACTAAGTCTTAAAACCAAGCACATTTATTTTAAAAATTGAGAGAGAACACCAAATAAAAATGCCCAAGGAGACCACTGCTCAAGTTTTGTTGCAGCCAGTGCTACGAGGAGTATGAGTGAAATTTCAGTCCTCAGCAGTGGGTTTGAAAGGCAACAGCCTTGATCCAGAACAGGAATAAAGAGGTCACAGCTTTCCAAACAAAGCCGGAATTCATTTCAGCATGTGCACGCACACACCACTGCACAGGTCAGCATTTAATTGAAACAATGTTTTACATTAAAACAATAATAAAAAACAGATTGAAAAAGAAAGCATGATTCTTCCTGTTTCCTCCTGTTATCATAATCATTCTTTCCTGCACTTCAGATTGACCTCGAACAAGAGGGGCGGGGGGGAGCCTCAGTAACAGGAGAAGGATTCAGCCAGTGGCTTGCCAGAGGCAGGAAAACACATCCTTGTCTCGAGATGCTGAAAGATGGATTTAATGTAAGGAAATGCAGGGTAGGATGCAAACCCTGCTGCCAGAGGCAGCGCAGAGGCAACAGAGGTGGAACCCTACAGCAAAGCCATGTCACCACTACACAAGTTATAATGCAGACACAAACAGGAACACCTCAGAAAACATCAGGTACCTCCCAGGTGTCTTCCACATGGGAATGTTTTGGGTTGAGCTTAATGTCATTGCTGTGAGCTGACTCTGAGCACAGCATTTGTTTCAGCCCTGCTTGCTGCTTTTCAGATGTTACTCCATTCTTCAGGGTTAATGAGTTCCAATAACCCTTTTGGCAGTGCCTGGGGGGGCTCAGAAGTGGTCAAGTGGGTTTTCCATTTTATTCCAGTCTTGCGTGAGGGGAGGAAGGAGTGAAGTGCAGTTATCCTGCTGAAGGGTCAGTGGGACTTCACACAGGCATGGGATACCTATTTTGAGCAAAGGGATAGTGAACAACACTGATCCTCAGTGAAGGAGCAATGGAAAATCCCGTTTAAACAAAAAAAAAAAAATAAAATAAAAAGGAAAAGGGAAAAAAAAGCAGCATAATAAGGCATGCATGATTACAAACAATGGAAAATAAACAGCTTGTTCCAGCCCAGCAACTGTGTGCTCTACCTCACCAACTCATCCTGTCTGTCTAGAACAGAGGAAACCAAGTGGACAGAGGGGAAAAAGCCAGCAGAACGCCCTGTCCTGGTACAGATGATCCTTCTTTGGTACCAGGCTATGCACAAGGTTGATAGAATTGTCTGCCTGTAAGATTTTCTTGCTCATAGCTTGGCTAAGTTTTGGCACATTAGGTCATAACAACAAATATCTGAGCCTAAAAATAGATCCTACGACATTGCTATTATTTGTCAGAGTCTGTGTATAATTGCACACCACTGTAAATAATAGGAGGCAGCCACTCAGAATGACCAACATATATACTTTAGCTTTCCAAAACAGAATATATACACAGCACTTGAGGAAATAAGCTGAGCCCAACAAAATGGTTAATCATGCATCTTTTACTGCCCATCAGCTCTTCCTTTTGCAAATCCATCCTGTCTGGACTTACTCTACCAGAATCCCAACATCAGAATTTGTAAGTAGTTTCAAAGAAATAGTTATCTTCTTTGTAAGATTGTTTACAAAAGTAAATGTTTCTTTTTTCTCTGCTAATCTGGCATTTCCCTCCCAAATTTTTCTGGCCAAACCCAGAAGACACTATACTATTTCTCCCTGTCAGATTCAATGTGATCCTCAACCACATGGCTAGCAGTGGAATGCTCAAGAGAGGGGCATGGATGGCTAAGACCCCAGCCTTTTTATGGCACTGGAGGGGGCATCTTTCTCTACTTCCAGGTCTTTACATACTACACTTCAAAATTTAACAGGTTTATGAGTAGAAAAAGCATTTCATATAACTTAAAGTCGGTTTATAAATGTATTTTAAACTTTTTCATTTAACCTGTACATAAAACTGTATTTAGGAAAAAAAAGTCAGGAAGCAGAAACCTTGACTTTTTGCTCTCAAAACCATATTCTGCAATCTGTCTTTAGCTGCCAGAGCTATATGGGAAAAATCTCTGAAGAACTTTCATGCACTGTTTGCACAGGAAAGATAATGCCCTTAAATCCCTTGTAACCATAACATTGCAAATTCACTGGGCTAACCTGAGCACTAACCTACTGCAGGGATTATATCCACGATTTATAGTCCTTCCTGAAGAGCCTTGACATTTGCTGGAACATGTCTGTGGAGCTGCCTGAAAGCTGCTGAGAGGTGTGACAGGGGAGGGCAAGGAAGGAAGGAAGGAGGAACTGCATTTTCAGAACTTCTTTCGTGGAGGAAATGGTTTATTCACAGATCAGGTACACACACACGTCATTTATCCCAACACTGCAACAACAGAGGGAAATAAGGAATACCAGACTACCTGTTCCTAGCCTGCTCCCAGACATAAATGTACCTAAGGATAGTCACACATGTGTGAGGAGAAAAATAAGGACTGCCAAGCTACCAGAACAGCAAGGGCAGAAAGACAAGAAGCAACAGCTGATGGCTAACTGCCCAGTCTAATTGTAATTAGGAATGTTGGCAAGGGATATAGCTAAAAATTAAAGTCAGAAGACTTATGAAAACTTTGCCTGGAAATGTTTAAGCTCTGTCCTCCAATAGTAGCTAACCATTCTACATACTAATGCCTACTGCTGACTGCATTGTTATTATGAATAACATCATTTCTTTCATACCACTCAAGCTGCAGAAGCAAGAACATGGTGACTAATCTGCCAAGAAGGTTCATTTAAAATATTAGTTACAGTTATTGATCAACTCTTCTGAAAAATAATCCCTATTTCCTGCTTGTATAAGTATCAGCAGGCAGAATGGGATGTGCTTTAAACAGATTATTAAATACTCAACCCACAACTGTGTGCATGAAGTCAGCAACCCCATCATCCAATTAGCTGCAAATTTTGGATAAACACACACTTAGAATTAGTTATGATGAAAACCAAAAGTTCACATGCCCTGACTGCAGTGAGTGCAACGGTCCTCGTGCAAAACCAAAAATCAAGTACCATTACAAAACAAACAAAAAAAATGGGCAAAGATTTTCTTTAAGGAAAAAATAACTCCAGAAACCAACTCAGCATGCAGTGGTACTGCTTCAGAGAGTCAGCAGCCATATGTAGCCACTTCTGCAGAAAAGCCATCACTCCGAGCTGCTGCTGGAAGAAACAATCCCAAAACTTGTTACAGAGGCCAAAAAAGCCCCATTGCTTTGCAGTGTGTGCGCGCAAGCAAGGGCTCATTTGCTCCTAACCTGCTCGGCCAATTACTTTGGTTTAGAAACACCACCTGCTTCAGGGACCCAACTTAAACACCACAGAGCACAGTACCAACTTTTAACACTGAAGATGGGCACTGGATTTTCTTGCTGTCCTTACACCATAAGTTAGAGTGATGGAACACAGAAAATTCAGTTGTCCCAGTCTAAAATTTCATTTGGATCTCTACTTTTGTATCACGTCTGTGCTTTTCAGTGCATTTCAAAATCCAATATTCTGGCCTTTCTGCAAAAATTTCATAACACCTTTTTTTGTATTGACCATCTGACTAGATATGTTATTAATATTCCCCAAACTCCCAGATTTTCTACATGACCTTTTCACAGAAAGGCAAGCAGCCTTTCCCACCTCATTTTGAGTGTCACATGGGAACCAGTACTCAGCTAGACAATGCAACAGCAGATTGTTTACAACAGCATACCTTCAACATTTGTCTCTGCTACTAATAAATAAATAACAACACAGACATGGTATTTTCAGTCACTTTCCGTAAGGGAATAAAATAATTATAGCATGTCAAGCAGTGCTTCCCCTTTCAAATCTGTAACTGCAGTCAGCTAATTTGAAAGCAAACCAAAAACCATCCTGCAAAACAAACAATCCCACTGCCTTGGTCATCAACTACCTCTGTCAAAATCTGCCTTTTCAACAGCGTCTCAAGCCCACATTCCTACATTTAGCAGTATAATCCAAGGAAAATATCTACATTGGTTGCACACCCCCAGCAGAACCCAGGTCCAGACAGTGCTGGGAAAGGTTCAGAATCTTTATGGCTTAAAGAAAGGAAGGATATTCTTGATGCCCTAACACTGGGCTGTTTCATCAGGGCTGTGCCTGAGCTGAAAGGAAGAGCTCGACTGGAGACAGGAGGCTGGGAAGGCACGGATTGAAGGCAGCATTTGTCTGGCTGAAAGAGCAGTCAGGGGCTGCTCCTCGGGGTGCACAGAGCCTCACTGTTAATCACATTAGCCCACACGGCTCATGTTTCCTGCAGGTGGCCAGCCTACCACAACTGCAGGAGCTGGGGGGGGAAAAGCCACACAGGTCTAACAAAGAGATATTCCTGGACTTCAGGGGAATTCACTTCCCCACCAATTACAGGGAAAACCAGAAAAATGCTAGGAGACAGTCCTTTAGTTGATTATTGTTTTTTAATTCTTACTTTTAATGCAAGTGGATTGCAGAAACTCTTTTTTGGGGTGTAGAAGATACAGCAGGAAGTTTCTCAGCTCCAACAAAAAGCTAAGTACAGTATGGTCCTAAATAAATTACACCTTTACAGATCTAATATCCACATAAAATCAATATAGAGAGCTATGGATTTAACAGCATAAAGCCTCTCCATCCTGTATTATTCACCAGAATGAAGGGATAATTAAATGGGCAAATGAACAGCACAGACAAGATCTCCAAACAACAGGACTCAAAATTATGAGCACAAGACAACAGACCATTGTCACATGCCTATGAAAGGGGCTTCACAGATTCAGCAGAGTAATGCTGATTGGTACTGGTCAAAATGTATCTCAAGCTCTTATTTCTCCAAGATTATTTTGTAACAGACAGCTCAAGCCAGTACACTATTCTAATACTAAAGGCTAAGCAGGGTGATAACTTTTTCAGGCAATTAAAAAACTTCTGATGCAAAACAAAGCCACCAGTGCCTCTTTCACAGAAGTCTCAAAGTCTCAGTGGTTGCAGCATCCTTACTGGAAGCAAATCAATGTTCTTGCCAGAGTGACCATTATTTAAACAAAGCCATTTGTTCTTCCTCTCCTCATGATGCTATCTTATCACAGCCCAAGTGTTTTATATCAGCACACTAAAATGATGTGTAATGAACAAGGATGTTCAAGATAAATTCTGAGAGTCACAAAGCAAATACTTCCTTTCTCTGTAAACAATATGACTGAACCCACTCCTTGAAGAAATCAAGCTATATTTATATTCACCCTCTTGAAATGCTACAGGCAGCCATAGAAGGATAAGTTTATAATAAATTGCTATATTTGGAAACCTTTGTTGCTAAGCATCTTCTAACATTCAGTACAGTTTATACCATTCATGTCTCTGCTACATAATTAACATTTCATATGTTTTGGTTTTTTTTAAAAAAAGGAGTACAGAGCTTATCTTTGCCAATAAATTAAAACCATTATAATTTTTTAGCTAATTAATAAAAGACCACGTGGAAAATTAAATAAAAATCTCAAGGGCATAAAAACACTGACACTATATGCAAGGATATGGCAGACTATCTTCTATACACTCCTCTGCTTGAGATAAAACAATTCAAAAGGCAGCTGTTCACACTAAAAACCAGTCTACTAAATAATTTAGAAGACCTCTCCCAACCTGAAGAATATGACTTTCTTGGTTACACACATAAATAAGCCCTTTTCTTGTCAAGAATTCTCTGTGTATGAATCCCATGGATGGTACTCAAGTCCTCAGGAGTCTACCAAGAGGAGCCCACTGCAAGATGATGCCCATGGGATGTGGCCCAGTGCTCAGCATGGAATCTACAGGTTTATCCCATTTGGCTGTTAACTTCTGTGGAAATCAAAAGTATCTTACTAGGCAGTAGAGAATCACAGCAAATCTTAGTTTCTCCAGTGTAGCCACTACAGATATTGTAACCTTGGACATGTAGATATCCTATAAAAATCAGTTTTGTGGTTCCATTTTTGTGAGAGGCTAGAACTGTACCTTCAGTGGAGGAAAAGAAGAAATGAACAGCACAGACTTAAAAATAAAAAATATTTTAAAAATTCAGCAGATGAAAATTAAAACACACTTAGCTGATTATTTTAAGCATCTCCATACAAAGGTGTCATAGGTTTTGGTCACAATACCCTTTTTGGGAAAGTCCAGATCACACTGCACAGATTCTTCAAGCTTCTCATCCTCTTTTCCTCTCCCTGCCCATCCCAGTATACACCACACCACAATTCTGTACATACCATAGTCACGGGGGCCTAGAAACATTCAACACAAAATGAACATTACAGACTCCCAAAACTTCTTCAAAATTCCCATGAAAATGCAGAGTTGCTGAACAGAACATGAAACTTGCCTGTCTGACCCCAGCAGTACCACTAAGCAAATCTTGCACTGGAGAACAAACAACTTCTGCCAAAAAAACAGTTGAAATATGTTCAACTCTACAATGGTTATTTACTTTCTATTAACAAATGGTCTTCAGAATTATATAGAAGGCAAACATCAAAGCTTCTATAATGAAGTATCTTAGGAAACCTGACTAGAGATGCAAAAGCCCTACAAATAGTACATTTACCATGTTACTAATTACTACAGTCTTGGTTTATATAAGCAGTATATACAGAATACATGTGCAAAAAAAAACAGAGTTGAAGTAGAAAGATAAGGAAAGATGAGTCCTCTGGAAAATGATCTAAACTTTGTATTAGGAATATAAACATATTTAGCTTGCAAACTTGCAGTCTTTCCAGCCACAAACCCAAGGATATAAACAGGGCATGCAGGACTCGAGAGTCTCCCACAGACCACAACAGAAATACAATCAGCAAGCAACAATAATCCTGTGCCAAAAACTGAACATGTATTTCTGAGTTTTGACATCCTTTTTCTAAGCTAGTTTCCACATTTCCCCTGTACTTAGACATCCATCAAGTCTGAATGTAGCACAAATAACCTTAACATTTGTGAAAGAATTCTTAACTCAGATGTTGTCTCAATACCAAGCATTTTGGACATTTAGAAATGCATATTAGTCACCTTAACTATAGGTTTATATCATGTTTTATGCTGTAATGTATATATATTAAATGCTATGTTCAATTCTAAGGCCTACATCACCAAAAAGTTATTGACAAACTGGAGTCAGTTCAGAGAAAAATCAACACAATTTCTCGGAAGGCAGGAAGGACTTATTTACGAGGAAAGATTAAAAGAGCTAAATATTTATAGTTTGGCTCAGTAATGAATGAGGAGGTAGGGGACATGAGAACAGCCTAGAGATATCTGAAGGGTGTAAACACTAAGGAGGGAGAGCAAACGTGTTATACAAGGATGTAAATAGAAATAATGGGATAAAACTAAACAAGGAAAGCTTAGGCTGAATATCAGAGAGCATTCCTGGACAGCAAGCTAGCTTGGCCCACAGCAGAGTTTCTGAAGTGAAGCAATAGGAGCCCATGCATCTTGGAACAACACAAAAAAACAGAAAAAACACTGGAAAATTTGCCTTATGAAGGAATCTTGCTCTGCTGAGAAGAAACAGTATATTATAAAAGTCTTTCCTAAATTTAACTCCAGTGAAAGCAGTAATATTTTACAAGGTGTTGAAAATGCAATATAAAAAACAGATAAAGAGCTTACCTGGAAAAAAAAAAAGACTCGAGCTAAGAACATTCCTTAATGACGAGCAACTTCAGTTTATGTAACAGCTCGACTGACTCATGCTTGTGCAACTTCTTGAACAGGAAAACTTCACGTGGGCTGCAAGGAGTTAACGGCGCTGGACTGTATTTTCCCCAGCAGAGGTCACCCCAAGGTAACAAACGACAGGGAAATCTGACAGCATGGATTCAAAGCTGAAGAAAGAAGTGCAGTAGGAAGGAGACATCCTCCTCCCCTCATTCCCACCACTGGCTTTGGATGCAAAGTTCCTGGATAACACCATGTCCTGCAATCAGTCACAGGCAGATGCCTGAAGTTTTTTATCTCTGCAATGTTCAACCTGCACGACATTCCAGATTTATTTTCTAAGAGGTCCTCATGAAGTGGGTAAATATCATCTATTTGCAGCTGGATTATGAATCCATCTGCACATGCATAAGTAAAAGCCCGGGCTGGGTCATGTTTGGAATTGAAACCACAACACTTCTCACTGAGAACTCGAGATTACATGAGTTAAGTGTTTACTATTTGAGCACTGAGACACAGGCAGACTGACAGGCTTCCAAAAACTCAGGGGAAGGAAAATAAAAAGGGAGTTTATCTTTTTTATTAACAAACATACACAAGCAAGCAGGAAAAAAATGATGTTTTCTAACTTAGAGCTTAAAATACAACCGAAGCCAAGAGGAAAGCACTAGAAAATGAATAATCACATATATTTTTTTCTTCTTGATCCATAAAAACTCCACAAATGCCTATTTGAGAACTATCCCTTAAAAATTCTGGAAGCTGGCAAGCAAAGACCTTGCTGTTCCAGGTGCCATGACCCTTAATAAAACATCTGTCATCGTCGCAGTCAGTTCCGATGCAAGAATTCTCCGTGCTCTGTGCCACTGCCAGAGGAAGCTGTCCCAGTGCCAAAGGAAATAAAAGTAACCAGCACATGCAGCAAACTTATTTGTGAACTACAAGGAAGCAAATACACGTAAGCAGAGCTGGACAGACAGATTTTGACTCAGCTGTTTTAAAGGGCTGCTCATGGGCAGGTTTAAGCTCCAACACTCAAAACTGTGCAGTCACACTCCAGCAAAACCCAGGAACTGATAGAGCATACTTGCAGTATTTCATCCAATGAAAACAGAAGTGAACTCACGCTGAAGCATTCCCTAGAACATACTGAACCCTGACATGGATAATTCTGCAAGGCTATGCCTGTTCCCAAGGCCAAGGGCCTCATTCCAGCCCCCAGCTCAGGGCATGCTCTGCAGCTCTCTCAGCTCTGCTGCACAACCTGAGCCAGGTGCACACAGCTCCCTCACCCACCAGGAGCTCCTCATCTGCAGGAAAATGGAATACAGGCACAAAATATGGGAGACACAGGAAACACCCCTGAGGCCCACAGCCTCCACATCCTGGGAACAAGGACCTGCAGGACAAGCTGTGCAGCCAGAGTGACTTAGGATTTTTGTGTGCAGGGGATTGTCTAGAGAGTAGAAAAACTCTTAGGCATGTTAGTTAACTCCCAAAACCACTGGTTTACTGAGAGCAAGCTGTCTAAGATCCTAGAAATGGAAGGGGGAATTTCCCGGGGTTATTGATCTTAACGCCACATTTTAAAAGTTATTAATATTCAAAGAATTTTTCCCACCTGCCTGGGAAGAGCTTGGCTGTGTTTTCTTTGGCACAAAAATTAATAAAACCTCAGTGTTTCAAAAGCTATTAGTACAGACGGTGGATTTTTTTTTTTTCTTTAATAAAGAGACTAACAGTAAAATAATACCCTAAATAAGATAAACAAAGCCTTACCTGCTTCCTTGCACAGGGCTGCCAAGTCTGCACCCACATAACCATGTGCACTATCAGCCAGTTGTGCCAACTGCTCTGCAGTGAGCGAATGAGGAACCTTCTTGAGAAGCTTCTGGAGTATGTCCAGACGGTCCTGGGCGTTGGGAATTCCAATTTCTATCTCCTTATCGAAACGCCCCGGCCTGCGCAGCGCTGCATCCAGGGCATGAGGGCGATTGGTGGCGCCAAGGACCAACAGCTGCCCTTCACTGCCTTCCTGAAGGCATCAAACAATACAAAAATATTACCTTTAAAACACAATTAAAAGTCAAACAGATAATACAAGAGGCACTTCCACATTAATCCCCAAGAATCTGCTTTCCTAAATCAAGAAATTAAGAACCAAGGAGAGAAAAATAAGTGCTTAAGCTAAAATGCAGCGTTGGCACAAGAACAAATTGGTATCAGCAGACCTTGAATAAACACGGTTGGGAAACAAATCAGTTTGGGTATCAAACCCAGGAGAGACAGGAGGTTATAAAGCTTCCTGTAAGTCCAGCAGGAAAAGCAGGGTTAAAAATCCTAACCAATTTCCTCAAGCTCTGCTTCTTCACTTTTACAGTGAGGCACGATCAGTTAGGAGGTCTCTTGTAATGTCATTCTCTTCTTGTGAATGAAGCACTCTTTCCAGGAAGAATATCCATCAGCCTTTGCCACCAGAAAATATGTTCTGCCTGTGAACAGTTCCAGACTGGGCAACTCAAACTGCCATGCAGGAAAATAATGAGAAACTTGCAGATTACATAAACAGAAGAAATTCATTTTCATATGCTGGACAGAGTTCCTTCATCTTTCCTGCTAATAATCGTAAAACAATAGATGAGAGATTGCCAAACTTTATGGGCTTAATCCACAATTTACTCAAGTCAATTAAATTTACTGTTTCTTTATTAGGCTTTTGTTTATGCCTTACATACTGCTCTGGCAATCTTGAAATAGGTGCTGTTGCCTTTAATCATGCAGCCTACATATCACCAGAAGTATTCTGATTACTTTGATTTCAGAGCAATTAAAAATACCTGGTTTTGTTCAATGATGGGCTATCACTGAAATTTCAGTTTAATCTTCCAAAACTACAAAAGAGGGAGAAGGCAAAGGAAAGGCCAGTGAATAGAAGAAACCTACTTTCTTGTAAACTAACAGTTTTCAAGAGACATTCCTCTCCTACATCCTCTGCTTAGCATCCAAAAAAAGCATTAGATTATTCTACAGCCTCACCTAAGTCTGTTTCTTTGCCCCACAAGTGATACATCTCAAATTGGCTCCACTGGAGAAGCAATATTACTTGTTCAGCAAGTTCCCATGTACATTAATTGTCCCATTAGATTCAACTTACTGAGCCAATGCCATCCATTAATGTCAGCAATGAAGCAACAACTCTCTTTTCCACTTCATTCTGAGCCCCTTCTCTCTTTGGACAGAGTGCATCCAACTCATCTATAAATATAATTGAGGGGCGACTGAGGAGGAAAAAAAATAAAGGAAAAAAATGTTAAGGTGCTTGGGAAAATTTAAAACACTAAGACAGAGGAAAGCTGTTCATGGAAAACATCCAGTTCCTACAAAAACTAAAACACATCCCACTCAGAGAGAAAACTAAAATTAATAATATATTAGACAACTAATACCTTCAGTATGCAATAATCTTTTGCTAATGTACTATAAACACCAGTCACATTGAAAAAAGCCTGCCTTAGCCAGGTCTAATAAATTTGGGCAAGATGCCACCCTACTCTAGAGGAATGCTATATCCAGTAGCAATACCAACTCATTTAGAGCTGGCCTCCAAAGATAAAAAACTAGGGGAAAATCTGGATCCTGGTGAAACTCTGGCTCATGCTTCCAGCTGTTGAAATAAGCACACATGCACTAACAGCACAGGTTGAGCGATTTGGCACCATCCCTAACATCCCCTTAAAAAGGGCAGTGTCCAAAAGGATTTAAGAGACACCCTAAAATTTGACTGCTTTCCTCCTAGCTAAGCTCTACATAAACAAATTTATTTCCTTTTAAAAAGCACTGGATGAAAAAAGTCACAATTCAAAGCTTCTTGCAAATATTTTTCTTTTAAGAACGCTAAGGCTGGAAACGATACCACAAATAAAATTCTCCAAAGGAACATACCAGAGAGAAGCCTCAGCGAATATCTGACGTAACCTCGACTCAGACTCTCCATAAAACCTGTGAGAATTAAAATATTTTAATAAAAATCTTGCAGTTTTTGTCTTTGCCAGGCAACCTGGAAAATTACTGCTTATGTTACAAAGAGCCGTAGCACACACTTTCAAAGTCCTGAAGTCTAGGCAAATCTAAATAATCTTTATTTCCACAAGGACCAGAAATTAAGGTAAAATGGGGCACAGGCAAAGTTAGAATCGTTAGAAATAAAGGGAACTGCGTCTCTTCTGTGTTAGAGATAATTTTACCTACATTTTTTTACCTACAACCAAAAAATTACTTCTCTGGAGACATCAGTCTGTGCAGTGTCACCTTAATTGCAACTACGTTGTCACCTTATGGCAGAAGTAAAGAAGTAACCTACAGGTAACTGCAGATGCAGTTTTAATCCCGTCTTTAATTCAGTCCATGCCTTACACAAATTTCCTGGCCAAGTCCAATAAGCCTCTTTTAATACAAGAAACATAAGCCCTACTTGAAAGAACCCTTTCCCACTTGTTTTTGACTCTTTTGGGCAGGTAACCCACAGCAAATAATACATCTCTCCCCAATGGACAGATGCCAGGGTATAATTTGGGCTACTATATTTACAGAATTAATGCAAATAAAGTGGGTGGACTTACTTGCTTATGATTTCAGGGCCGTTAATGACAGTAACGTGAGCGCCAGCCTCGTTTGCAATGGCCTTGGCAATCATGGTCTTCCCAGTTCCTGGAGGGCCATAGAGCAGCACTCCTCGAGGAGGAGGGATCCCTTGAGACAAGCACATGCAGGCAAACAGAGGAAAGAAGTTAGTGATGATAAATGCCAGGCCCAGCCTGCACTTGCACATTTCACTGTCCCTGTTACTACCAATAATAACTTGACCTCAGCATTAATTCATTTAACAGACATCTCATTATGATGAATTAGGCTTTCAGTGGAAAGTTCACTCTTAACTGAGAAATTCATACACATTTTGTATTTCTAAAGTCCAAAAGACTCTGTTTAAAAAGCACCTATTTAAATCATTATATTTTTCAGCAGTTCATTATAATCTTCCCTGAGTTTTCTCAAGAAAATTACTCAACTGAGTACCTAACATTCATGAATACACTTTGTTATTCATGATTCTTACAGTATCATTACATCAAATTTCCCACATCAGAAAACCACTTCTCTTTAACACTCCAAAAAGTTATAGAAATGCTGTGAGGCTTGATTTAGGAATGTTTGCAAGATGATGAAAAACACACATTAAAAGGATGAATCTGCCTATTTAATGGTACATGTTATGAGCCAAAGAGACAGAAAGATTCAGGCACAGAACATAAGGGACTTTGGAAGAACAGGGTACTGCTGTGTACAATTGAAGCTGGACAGAAAATACAGGTAGACTGCACAAAACACAACTGTGATCCCAGGTAAAGAGCCCACCAAAGAAAGTTGCAGACCAGCAAAGCCAAATTAAATGGGCACAAAAGCCAAAAACAGAAGTTGAAAAATTAGAAAGCAAAAAGCAGAGACAAATGTTTGACAAAGGCCTGACCCCAGCACAAAAGACACTGGTGAAACACAACCAAAGAAACATCAGGTGGGACTGGGATTCAGACAGGGAATGATGCCTCAAGGGCAGGTCACATGCCCAAATCTTATAAGAAAAGCTAAGAAAAAACTATCTGCCCTCTGACAAAGGATAAAAAATAAAAGCATCTCTACAGACAGGTTCCTTCACACCAGTCCATTAAAGCATGTGCTGCTCCCTCCTGTGGCGTTTCTGGCACAGGCAATACATGGGGCTGTGGAACCACAGGCTCACCTCAGCTCCAGCCTCACTGCCCATGAGCAGACAAGGACTCCCAACGTTTGGATGGGGGCTAAAGGTTTGTAACTGCTGAGAAAACATCATCATCCATCATGAGACTAGCAGAGAATCTGCTCAAGCTTTAGGGATTAGGTATGAAGAACACTCATGCTGAAGCAAACCCTGCTGCCACAAAACCACGTGGTGATGCTGGGGCTGGAGCAAATTGAGCTGGACCACTGGTGATGGAGATGCCTCACACCACCCCACTGACATCTGTGGATCATGGCCAGGAAAAGCCCCCTGTGTGCTGAAGAAACTGTCCCCACTGAAATCGAATCACATGCCCCTCTGAAGCATGTGTGGGGGAAGAGGTCATAGAGAGAAATAAAGGGCCTCCAAGACAAGATAGTAAAGAAATATTTATAGGTAAAAGAGCCCTCACAGCAATGCACGCCTCAACAAGGTACACAGCCATTTGTGATAAATACACAGCACAGAGTCACAAAAATACTCCAAGTTTTTATATAAATTCACTATAACTTTATATATGGCAACAGTAATCGTATTTAGTTTTCCACCCTGTAATTCCACACTGAACACACTGAGCAGTTTGAGTAAACAGCCTCAAAAGACTTCCTTAAAATTTTGCAGGAACACACAGGGATTAAAAAAAGCAGAAGAATTAATCTGAATTTTTCTCTGTTTAAAAGATATGATTAACTGAGTCTATCAACACAAAATCTTATGACAACACAAACAACTGCCCCTTTCAAGTGTCCAAGCACAGAAGTCTTTCCTATTTGCTATAAATTCTGCTCATGCATGCCTGAATTTTGATACAGACACACATTTCTCCCCTGCTCAACTGTTTTTCACACAGGCTAACCAGAACATCTTCACAGTATCCATACAGTGTAATTATAAAGCAGCTTGACATTGTTTAGACACACAAGTCTACCAGATCAGTTACATAAAATTTGGTGTATAATCCTGGAGTAATTCATGTTTAAAAATAAAAAAAAGTCACATTAAAGAAGAAAGTTAATGAAGAAAGCCAATGCTCAGGCATCATACCGTAACTCCTGAACAGTTCAGGTTGCTTCAAGGGCAGTTCAACAGTTTCTCTAATAGTTCTGAGCTGGCTGCTTAAGCCTCCTATCATGTCATAGGTGACCCGGGACTGACCCTCATCATCCTCTGCTACACTGGTCCTTGGTTCAATAAAATTGATTTTAGTTCTTGAAGAAATGAAGTAAAAACAGTCTGTACTGCTCATTGCTCCGATTTTGCCAGTTAGGGGGAGTCCCTCAGTGCTGCCTTCCCCAGGCAGCTCCAGATCTTGGCTGAGGTCTGCACCATCTTCCCTGTTGGTTTTGTCTCCGTGCCCGGAGTCTGGAGCGCTGGGTGTGACTGGTGAGCCTGGATCCAGGGCTTTGCTCGGGGTGCTCATGGAAGCAACCTCTGGACTGTCACCAATGTCCATCCTGCCGAGCTGTAAGGACAAGTCTAAGGCACTGCTCTCCAAATCAGACCTCTCAAGGTCTGGCTCATTGGAATCACTGGGAACGGCAGTGCCCTGGGCAATCAGCTCTGCAGCGTCAGTCCCCTTCACTTTCATCACCACGATGTTGCAAAGTTTGCCATAGTAAGTGAAAGCCAAGAGGTTTCCTGGCAGGACTATTTTCCCATCTATGAGAAGATTAAAGAAGAAAAAAAGACAAAGATGATGCTATTTCAATCTAGTTTGGCAGCAATTAACACTCAGACATTCTTGCATCAGAATAATTCTTTACCAGGAAGCTTAGAAAGTGCTGTAAATTAACATAACAAAAGGTAATTACGAGGTAATTTCAGGTTCTTTGAAAGACCCTTTTGTGCACAGCAGACTATTGGATAAACATTTGTCACTATCATATGTAATCTCCAACACTTAAACTCAGTAATTTCAGCTTTTAAAATTTCATACAAAGGAAGGATTTTGGAACTAGTATTGTAAGAAGTAAAAATTTTGTATTCATTACCTTGAATAACTTAACTTGCTTTTTTGCCTTACTTATGTACACCTACCACCCAATGAAGAGCAACTTTAGTTATTTACCGCCAACATAAAAAAATAAAAGGGATTCAGAGATTGGAATTTCAAGTTAATGTTGATCCTTTAACTTGTTACTAACGTGCAGCAGTGCACTCTTTTCCTCACAGTACAAGTAAACTTTGGAGTGCACCACAGTTTCAGCCTGAAGGCTGTCAATGGGTGCTGAACACTCCTAACTTGAGCCAGCAATAAAAGTAATGGACAGGAGAAATGGAACCACAACTAATGCAAATTAAATATTTGCAGCATGACATAATCAGCCCAAGACAGATCCCTGAACAGTGTGAACAAAGCAACATCCCCTATTTTGCCATAAGCCCTTCATTAAGAACATAGAAGGAAAATGTTTGCTCTTGATCCATAGCTACAAAAATTGAACAGTCAAAAGAGAAGCAGCAAAACTCATACCAAGGTTTCTCAGCAGACAGACAGACATTTCCTCAGCATTAACGATGGCATCTTTGTCCCTGTGGCAGGAAAGGAAAAAATTGGTTTTCCAAGCACTTAAAAACAAAACCACAGTCAACAGCACATCACATTCTTTGTATCACATGGACTTAACCCTGAAGATATTAGACACATAGTAACAAAAGTAGCGCACCTATTTGATCTAGTTTTGCCAAACAAAATGTTGTAATTACCAAAATCCGAAGCCGTATTTATCATTTCTTAGGATCACAAATAAGCAATGCAGACATCTTACCTGTCCAGGCACGATAATCATTGCTACAGGTACTGAACTGAGAAGAATTCAGATCAGGCAGGTCTCTTTCAGCCTTGCAAACACACATACACAGCTTTTATTGACTAAAACAGTGCCTTGAGCACTTGCACATCCACCATCAAAACACCCCAAGTTTTCCCACAAAGCACTTTCTAGCCGTTTAGTTAAATGACTCAGAGCAGACTCTCTTCATCCCAATTTTGCAGATGGAGGGCCACAAAGTCTGTAAGCACTCACACCTGCAAGCCGAAAAGCAGCAGCACCAAAGGCATTTACAGCAGCTGCTGCTGCTCCAAGCGTGAACAACGGGGGGAGCCCTAAGCCTGCCAATGAAAGCCTTTTGTCGATTTTAGCGAGCAAGAAAGCAACTTGATGGAAAATTGGTGTGTTACGTTAATTTAGAGGACATCTCTAAATATATCATAGCCTTTCCTGATGAGTAAACACATAGTTATATGTTGTTGGGGTCTGGAGTTTGGGATTGATTCTTTCAGGTGCAGGAAAAGCTAAATTATGCATACAAGCACTACCCAGAGCTGTTTAATTTGCAGAGAATGAACTACACCTGTAAAGCATCTAGAAGCCTAAGAAGTACTTGAGCAATAAGACTTCAATATATTCTTTTAGTAATTTATGTTCTCGCTTCTTACATGAAACTATGGCTCTCTGGACATCAGGAGGAATTTCTTCTTTGAAAAAAATTCTGCAACTGACTGCCTGGGAACCGTGATGTTAATTTAAGTGCTAGAACACTTTCAAAAGTAACTGTAAAGTAGCTTTATTTAGGAAATAACTATAATCAGGCTCTGCAACATTCCAAATGCCAGCTCTGTGAAATGATAAGAGAATGACAAAATTTTGAAGGGAACTGGTTGAATAAAAACCTCAATAAGGTTATAACAGGTTCCATACCTCAACTTTACATCGACTTCCTCTGCCTGGATGACTGCACCAGTCACAGGCTGCACAGTGATAGCATCACCTGGATTTACTTTCAGGTTCTTCTGTGTGGTTTCAACCAGCCCAATTTTCCCCCCTGGGAAGCCTGTCGTGGGCCAACCAGTACAGACCTAGGAAGAGTTTTCAAAGCAAACACCTGTCAGTTGAGGTCTTGCCCCTCTCATTTCCAGTAAGCAATGCTTTAACATGAAGGATTAGGTTAAAACCTGGTTCCACTAAGCAAGACACAAGGGGCACTGAGCTCTTAAGATTTGATCCAAGACACTTTCAAAATTGAAGGGGTTATATTTTGCCTATAAATGTGATAAAAAAATCCCACAAGGACTCTGTACACATTCTAGAGATGACTCAAAAGCATACACTGTGCTGATCAGAAAATGCTACACATCAGTGAAGAAAAGATGAGCAAATAACTATACACTTTATTTGCAAGTAAAGCAGATGTGTGTGACGCAAGATATAACATATAACCCATTTACTCACACAAGACTTATAAATTTATAGGGAAAAAAATCAGCTGTGTGGATTTTTTCCAACACTGAGAATACAGATGCAACTACAGTGTAGAAAACATGGAAGAGCACATTCACCATCTTTCTCAATGCACGGTCCATGCTAGTTCCATTAAATACAACAGGGACAGGCTAAGAGCACGGGAAAAGCACTTATAGGGTCAAGAAAGGGTCTCACCTCCTGCCGCCCATCAGCGGAGGTGAGCAGGACCGGCCTCCCTATGCAGAGATCCGCAGATTTCATGCTGCTCAGCGACAGCTGCGCCAGCCCTCTGCGCAGCATCTTCGGGACCTTATCATCTGCTAAAGTTTCCCAGAGGAAAAAAAAAAAAATTTTTTTGTTCCCTTCCCCTCAGTAAACCCGGCGTTTCCCGCGCTCCCCGGCAAGCACAACCTCGCCAGCCCTCACGGCGCCCGCCCTGAGGGGACGCGCGGAGCCCCGCGAGGAGCGGCCGGCGGGGCTGGGCACACGGGCGGTCCCACGCTGCCTCTCGGGGCCGCCCCTTCCACCGCGATTTCGCTACCGGGGGCACCCTTCCACGGGGATAAGAGTAGGTTTCGTGGGGGCCTGGACTGAGAGACCCTTAAATGTGATACCTTCCTGAGGCGCCGGGAGAGTGGCTGGGCAGGGACTCAGATTCAAACGAGGCGCCCTCAGCGCGCCGGGCTGAAGCAGCGGGGCCGGGACTGCCCGTCCCCGCCTCCCGCACCCCGTACCTGCCTCCACGGCGTCGGCGACACGCAGCACCAGCGGCCCGCCTGCGGCAGCAGCTCCGAGAGGAGCATCCCGCGGGGAGCCGCC
>WBNO01004537.1:554492-584728 GCA_013400575.1 Peucedramus taeniatus | reverse complement strand
GGCGGTGTGTGAGGGGCGGCGGGGGCCCGCCAGGGGGCGCCCTCAGCCGCCGCCTTCCCCTCACAGACCCGGGGCCGCGGCCGGGAGGTGAAGGGCGCTGGCAGGAAGGAGCACAGGTCGTTCTCAAAACCGTAAATTAATTAAGGTTGGAAGGGACTCCTGGAGATCATCCAGTCCGATCACCCTGAGCAGGTGAGACAGGAGTGACAAACCACAGCAGGTGGGTTTGGAATGTGTCCAGAGAAGAAGACTGCACACTCCACTGTGCAGCCTGTTCCAGTCCTCTCCCACTCTCAGTGAGAAGTTGTTCTTCCTCGTGTTGAGGTGAAACTTCAGGTGTTTCAGTATATGGCCATTGCTCCTTGTCTCGTCACTGGGCACCACTGAAAAGAGTCTGGCATCGTTCTCTTAGCACCCCACCTTTGAGGTGTTTGGATGGATTGATGTGGTCCCATCTGAGACTCATTTTCTCCAGACAGAACAGGTCCAGCTCCCACAGTCTTTCCTGACAGAGAGATGGTCCAGATCCCTCATCCTTTTTGTGGCCTCCACTGGCCCCACTCCAGTAGTTCCTTATCTTCCTTGTACTGAGGAGCCCAGAACTGTACACAACACTCCAGAAAAGTAGTCCCCCTATTTCTCATGGCAGACCCTAAATGTGAAAGCCACAATTTTGCACGTGAACACCCACTTGTACCGAATAAAATGTTGAGCTGGTAGCCTCTGAGACTGCTGGTGAGTCTCACACCAGCAGTAGTTTTACCCAGTGGTAAATGACGTGAAAATACAGATTTTTTTCCTCATTACCAATGGCTATAGTGTGTGGTAAAATTTAAGGGCAAAAGAGTCCCTGACCCTCCTCACTTCCCTCTCTTGCAGAGTCCGTGTCTCAGTGGAGGGATGAAGGCCGTGTTGCTGTCTGGCTCCATGTCCCCATCCTCCAGAGCAGCCTTGTGGCAGTGGCTGCTTCCCAAGGCTTTGCTTTCCACCACGCTGAGCAGGGCTCATCCACCCTGACGCTGTGGCTGGGAGAGGGGCCCAGCAGGCTGCCAGGGTTCGCCACACACCAGCTGGGGGTTGCAGGTGAGTTATGGGAGTGGTTGCACCCATAGAAAGTCCTGAAGGAGCCCTTAGGAACCTGTTCAGTAGGAATCATTCCTCTGTGGAACAACCAGCATGTGGAAACCAGCTGGCTACTGCATTTTGGAATGAAAAAGTAACCACCAATGTAGAAAAAAAAGCATTTCTTTGCTCTATGTGTTTAATGTGTATATCTGTCTAAACTATTTTGTTCAAGTTAATGTCTGTAAATGGGGAAAACTTGACCCAACAGGGATTGTTCAGAAGCTAAAGCAGCTATTAGCCTCAATTGTACTGGTCTGAAAGCTAATCCAAGCTGTGCCTAGAAGTCTTTATTCCAAACATATATTTTACAAAAGAAACCACAAACAAACGCCATACTCTTATCCATCTAGACCTCCCACAACCACAGCTAGGAAGTTGTTCTGTAACCGAGAAAACTTCCGAGGAGCTAGACAAGATGGTTCCCCCTTTTTCTTTTTTATTTTTTCATATAGCACAGCACAAGGCACTGGACATGAGCCAAAAATACCATCAGCTTGAAGTTAGCTTCACCAGATTCCAGTGGTTTTGTTCTCTCACTCAGCAGAGTTCCACAGATAAGCCATTACCTGTCCCATCACTCAGTTATCTGCAATTGGAGATTGGTTTGGACCCCTCATGTACTGGTTAAGGGTTACATTAACACACAGAAATTACAAGACTGTGGAGAGCAAGTCTCTCCAGTTGCAGCCCTGACTTGTTTGTCCTTGTCTTGCAGGGACTCTGTGGGGTGTTATTTCTCCACCAAATGGTGTTAAGGCCCATAAACAGCAATTTGAAAAATCTAGTTAGGAAAAGCTCACAAAAGATGGTTTGTTCTGTGTAGCAGCAGGTCAGGTGAAAGGAAAACCTTGAATTACAAAACGGTGCTGCTGCCATCAGTAGTGGGAGTCTTCGGTTCCCAGGCCAGCAGAGGGCAGGGTGGATGCTGAAGGCAGCCTTGGAGTTTGTCAATGGACATGTTGGAGCATGTTTTCCCGAGGTATGGAAATCTCACCATTAAAGTATGCGGCATTAAACTGGAGCAGGACAGTGCATTCTCCTCGCAAAACCACCGGGTTACTCCTTGTGAGGAAGCCCAAGTGAAAGAGGTTTTCTGAAGTAGAACTTGCACAGCTGAAAGTGCTTCTTGAAAGGAAATCACATAGAAGATGAGTTGTGACCCTGGTGGGCATCAGAAAGAGCTATAAGAAAAAACATGAAACTCTGAAAGACTCACAAATATTTAAAAATGTATTTTCAGAGCATAATTTGCAGCTGTGCTTCAAAACACTTTGCAAGTAGGAAAAAATGTTAAAGAAAACTTTGGTAAGTGCAGGTATACAGATTTCATAATTTATTGTATGGATTTTAAAATTGCACAGCATCTAATGTGTTCTTTGCTACCATTTTTCAAACCTGCACACTTTTAGTCATCATTGGGATTTTCTTTAAAGAACATACATACTACAAGAAAGCATTCTAGGCAGGTAAACAAGTGTCAAATAATGACTGCTATGTGGGGTTTTTTTTGTCCTTTGTTTTACTCACTGTCAGTGGATCTGGAGCACATCCCAAAAATACACTAAGCAGCGTGGATATTACCTGGTAGGTTTATTCTATTATCATTCTACTTTAGGAGGGAGACCCTGGGTAGTGGAAAGGGTCTATTCTATTTTTAATTAATTTTATTGAAATATTAAAGTATTTAAGTATGGATATTGGGGAGGGGGGTCAAACACAAGGCTTTCTCTATTCCCTAACTAAAAAGTATTTTAGAACGTGTCTGCAGTAAATAAAATCAGTTTTCTGGTGAGAGTCTCCTGTGGCCGGTCAGTGAAATGCAGGAGTCAGTCCTGTGAGCATCCTGAAATGGAAAGCAGAGATGTGGGGAGTGGCTGGCTGGCCAGCAGGAAGCCAACAAAGGAACAGGGAACAGGTAGCAAATCTCATTGCCAAGTAGACCAGCAGCTGGTTTTCCTCCTGTCTGGAGTTTCCCACACAGCACACGCAGCACAGCCAGGGCTTGTGCCTCAGGACCACGCAGCCAAATGATGACAAAGGTGTGAATAAGCGGGGTCAGGTCATGTTTTACCGGACTGGATGAGAGTGGCCAGGCAGAGAGTAGCAGATGTTACTCATTGGGCTTGGCCATTATTGTTCAGAAATAGTGGAATGTGTGATGTGTCTTTCAGCTAAGTTACTACATCCGTTTGTAGGCGGCAGGATTTTCCACATGTGTAAAGCTACAGAGGAGTCTCTGGTGTATGAAGTGATTAACGTGTTTTTAAAAAGCATTTCCAAAGTGCTCCACCTCCGAGGAGGATGTGGCCTGCCATCCAGAAAGTGACATGTTTGTAAATATGCCACGCAGCAATGGCGTGAGAGGACAAGCTGAGGAAGGAAAGTAAAAGGAGAGGAAGAAAAGTAAAAGGCATTTTCTTCCCCTTCACAAGGTCTATGAGCCATACAACACAGCTGTTATTTGCATTGCTATCACCTTAATCCATTTGTTGAAATTAAGTCTTTGGAATTGAAGGACTCCAGGAAGGAGGGCCTACACACACATAGGATCATCAGCCTTGGCCAGTCCTGGTACTTAAGGAAATCTAAAATGAGCAGCTGCATTACTGTGAATCTGCATGGGAAGATGGAGGTAGATAGGTTTGATAAGCCACTTATGAAAAGTGACTTAAAAGTAGTTCTAAAGTTGTTTTACAAATACCTGCTCCTGTCTCCTGATGCTTATAGTGCAGGCAGTGGTGTCTGCACTCATTCTGTGGTTGAGAAGTGCTTCTCAACACTGAACATCTTTGCATGCATTTTTACATCAGTCATAAATAAAACAGGTAGGATAAGGATATTTTTTCTCCTCTATTACTCATTATCTGGAGTTAGTTATCTAAGGGATTCTTTTCATTTTTTTAATGCTTTTCTTGCCTGTTCCCCAAAAGAGAACATTCAAAACCAAATGGTATTGTAATAGCAATTACTTGGTTGGATTTCAAGTATAAACCTTTCCAGAAAGTCATCCTGGCATTGGATGATTTAAAGCTCCAGGTGCCACATTTGTAGCAGGAGGCAGAGTTTTAAAAGCCACAATTCAGGGCAGTCAGACTAATCTCACTGATGCCAACCAGGTGTGACCCAGCAAGAGAACATGAGACCAGGCAGCAAATCTTGTTAGTGTGTTTTCTTCCTTCTTGATCTGGATTTAGGTATCCCCTAGCAGAGATTCTGATCACCTCACTGGGAATTTCACGGCCAAAAATTACATTCACAGGCTTCAATTTCAGGGGAACAGAGAGCAAACATACTCTCTTTGATTCAAACAGCAGTTCCGTGCCTTCACCAGCCCTCCCTGGTCTCAGCAAACCCTTTGGCTGAGGAATGGCTTTTCTAGAAACCAAATCTTGTAATCACAAAATTCCTCCTGCTTTCCTTTTGTTGCCTCTTTTAATCATTACAGTAGTTGAACTTGGACACTGCTAAATATTTACAGGAGGAATGAAATCATAAAGTCACAAGCCATGGGGAGGCAGATATGTGACTACCCTCTTAAAGCACGTCCTTTGACATATCTTGAAGGAAGACTGGTATTTCATGTTTGAAATATCCTCCTACACATAACTCTGCCATGTATTATTAAAAAACAGGATGTTTTTAGCTGGACACTCACTCTTTAATAATTCCTTCTTGTGGGTATACTTCCCCATAGCATTTTAAATGCACGTCATCACAGATGTGCCTGTATCCTCTTCCTCCTGCTGTAAAATGACATGAGCATTTTGTTCCCGTTAACCTCTAATTTGAAAGCCGTGCATGACTGATGTGGAAAAGATCCTGGTAAGTTGCACCACAGCACTCCTCCTGCTCACCACAGCGCTCTTTAAAATCTGAGAAAAATACCTGTTTTAAGGGAAGGACATTTTTTAAGTATGACCAGTATGACATAATGAAACATGAAAGCACATGTGTTCCAGAAACTAGGAAAACTTGTAATCTGCGGGAGAAAGTCATGGGCTGAGCAGGAGGACATAAGGAAAAGCTGCACTTCGCAGTCAGACAGGTTTTTTCATCAAGTGAGTGTCACTTTTCCACTTGGAAGCAACACTTTTTGATTAAGAAGTTGACTCAGATTATGGCACATTCCCTGCCATGAGTTGTTAGCTGGGCAGTGCGAGTTCAGAGATAGTGACACAGCTGAACATTATCTGTACAGCCAGCCCAGAGTACTCAACCTGGTGTGTTATTAACCCAAAACCACTCAAATCTTCACTACAGCAAGTAGGGGCTTTGTCATGAATTTCACTGGAGAGAAATTCATCCCCCTTAAGGGTGGCTTCTCAGCCAGAGTCACTGGAAAATTCTCTGTTATTTGAGGAAGATTACAGGCCCGTCTCTGCTGAAGCAAGCAGCTTTGCCAGATTATTTGGGTAACCTCTTGATCTTGCATTCTTTAGTTCTGATATTAACACAAGCAAGTTTTTCTTTTCATTTCTTTTCTAATCTGGAACTTAAAAGCTGCAACTATTTATCTTTGTACTACCAACTTTGAATTTTTATATGGGATACTTAACCTTTTTCTGATATTTTATTGTGCATCCATTTTCCACTGACAGACCACTTCGTGATTCATCCATACAAACCTTGCTAACTGTACATTAGGGGATTGTTACATTTTATCAAAACATGTTAAATCTTGGTTGTTAGGATTGAAAGACATTGTCCAACACTTCCTCTTTTTCAATATTCTTTCTATACCAGGTGCTGTTCTAGATGAAAGCACTGGAAAGGTGTTGATTGTACAAGACAGAAATAAGGTACGTTTGTTACAGGATTATAAAATAGATAAATTCATTTAAATAAGCCTATTCTGTAATGTAAAATAAAATATATTTTATTTTTACTTCAGTTCAAAATTGTGATAAAGTTACTTCCTTTTACAAGTGTCTTAAACACATCTATCAACAGATTGCTGAATTCCATATTAAGGGGGAAAAAAAACCCTCTAAAAATCAACAGCTTTGTTATAAATTGTAACTGCGGATTGATTCAGCAGAACTAACTATTGTTCCTGGTTTGAGTTTTCTGTTTTCTCCTGTAACTGACCCAGAAGTCCCCCTGATCTTGTGTTTGGATCCATGCAGACCTCTGGAAAATCCCCATGGCTCGAAACAGATTTTGAGAGAAGGATTCTGATTTGGTTTGGTTTCCAAAATTCCAGGCATATCTGTGGCTTTAAACGAGCAGTAACATGGTTGGCCATGACCTGGAGACCACCTTGGTCCAGCAGGTGTAAAGATCTTTAATTCCTCACACACGGACGCGCCCGCCCTCACTACAGAGTACGCCAGACCAGAGCAGTGCTGTGGTGAGGGTGGCTCGTGTGATGTGGCTTGAGGTCACCAAGCATCCCTCAGTGAAGTGTCTGCCAGCCCCTATCAGACTAACCCAGGTTTTAACTCAGCTGCTGCAGAAAGCTCTCAGGCTCACTGGCAGCTGCCTGTGCTACTCCATTCAAGAAACATTCAGCCTCCATTATGCTTTCATTCCCAAGTTAAAAGTGTTTCATGTTAAAACTGCATTAATTAACTTTCTAAGAAAGTGAGATTAATGCTGTTTTGACATGAAAAAAAAACCGTAGCTAGGTGGACTGAAATTCATTTTATACAGTTAAAACTGTGCCGGAATCTCGCTGGCTACATTCTCCTGTCTTTCCTGAAATAGCTACTAAGACTTTTCTCCTCAGGACCCAAAACATCAGTTCATTAGGACCTACAACACAGTTAATGAACTTCAGTGAAAGAGTGCTTTCATAGGCAGGTTCAGTCATACCACATGTTGAGTTTCTAATACAAAAGACAAGGGTATTTCTCTTCCTCTGAACTTGTTTCCTGTAACTGAAGATGTTTATTTTTCATTTTTGTATTTTATATTTTTACTTACAATAAATTAAAATGTCAAGGACTTGGCTTTACGGAGGACCTTCAGGCTTTCATTCAGCAATTACAGCATAAACCTGCCTCTCATGCTGTAGACTCCAAAAGTGGTTCCATCTCCATAGAGTCTCCAAGGACAGAACAGCACACTGCAAACATTAGAAACATGACATTTATTTATCCTTTTATACACAAAAATATAAATGTACATGCTTACCTTTTAGTAAATATCTTGAACAGATATCAGAGTAAAAAAAACAAAACTTAACAGCTCTTGGAATTTTAAGAGCTGTTTGGGTTTAATTGTGACAGGACAATTCCACAGTACACAAAGATTTCCAGGAACTAAAAGTAAATCTGAAAGCCAACAGACAAATATATGTGTTTTCCATCTGCACTATTTTTAATCTATTACTTTAAATTCCTATCCAAGCCCTTTAAGAATGCCCAGGAAAAAAATAATTTTCCAATGTAGTCATTAGGGTTTCAAATCACTGGAAAGCACACAGCTTCCCTGCTATGCTGCATAGACAAAAAAAAAAAAGCTTTTTTTGGGCCAGTGTGCCTTTTTACTGCATTTATTTCTAGGAGAAGGGTAACTTCTTCCTACATAAACTTTTAACAAGGAAAGAAATAGAAAGTACATAAAAGTAAAGGTAAAGCCTACAAATCTTTGTGTTCTTGCCAGAGGTGCAGCGACTGGGACTCCTTTAGCAGTGAGTAACAACACCAAGCCTGCACTTCACGTTTTAATATTGAACTTTATTGCAAGTCAATAAATGTTTCTCTACATAAATCACACACAAGCCCTCATTTCTTGTATTCCATGAAAATGACAAGTTACACTAAATGATCATTACAGACACACAGAGACATCTTAAAGCCAGTGCAGTATAGAACAGTACAATCATAATACCTGTTTGTAAGATTAAATATATATACATTTTTTAAAAGCCAAAACAATGGAAGTGGAATACATTAGTGATTAAATATAAGATTATATAGTCTATAGCAGCTTTTTTTTAAATATTCAACTACTCTTATCTAGCAGCAACATTGTCTAATGACTGTTAGACAGTTTGTATTTTCAATCAGTAGGTGTTTTGTTCCTATAGTTCTTACAGACTGTAGCTGTTTCTAATCATCCTGTCAGCAGGAACAAACAAGTTCCTACTTACTGATATTTGTAAAATAACAATAATGCAACTTCAACCAAAAAAAAAAGTTATGTGTTAATTGTCTCCTTTGTATTAAAGAGTGCAACACAGGCTGACTATTTATTAATGGATTTTTCCTCCAATACAGACTATAAATGCATGGAAATTTCCAGGAGGTCTGTCTAATCCAGGAGAAGACATTGGTAAGTTCTGTGAAAACAGGGCAGCCATCAACAAAACTATAAATACATGAACACCACTGAAATACAGCATGACCCACATTGCTCCTGTGATGGATTGTTTCCTTGAATTAATGGTGAATAGATGGAGTGACACAATCCTGGGACCCTAATGGTAACAGGGTAGCATGTTCAGGACAAAGAAGTTTTGTGTTTGTAACATTTACTCTTTTCCACACTTTCTTTATAATGAGTGCTTGAGGCCAGCTAAATTTTTGTAGGCTGGTCAGATATGCTGCAATATGAGCCAGAAGTGCAGAGGATTAAGGTAATCCATATACAGCCCAAATAAAACTGAAACAGGGAGCTCTCAGCTCACAGTGGAATCCAGGGCAGTGACCTCAGGGATGGACTGAGCAAAAATTTCCATTCCAATAAATGCACTTGCTTCCTTCCACCCCCTTCACTTGATTAGTTTGGACCAAGAGCTCTTTGGCACAGGGCCAGGGTGAAGTGCAGGGCCTCAAGTCTTGTGGGCACCTACTCCCAGCAGAGACATGAAGCACTCCTGTGGTAGGAAACAAAGCTAGTTTGAGGAAACTTCTCATTTCTCTCCAACACAGCACAGCTGACAAACACTGCTGCGGTTTATCTTCACAGGTGAATGAACGGGTGTTTATGAAGAGAGAAAAATCTGGGTTTTTCTCCTTGTATCTCAGCCCTTAAAAATCCATAGGCTGGTTACTTCTTAAGCTGGGTGTTGAGCCCAGGTTTCCTGACTGTTCCATACCTTAGAAATACCTACTGTTTTAGCAGTCTCCCTACAACAATGCGTGGTAGGGTTGTATTCCAGTTATTATTTCAATACATGGAGAAAGTTGCTGGTTGTCAGGATATGGCTGAGTTTAATTTTCATAACTCATGAGTCATGTTTTAAGTCTTTCTGTCAAACCTGGTGATGGAAATCCAAAGCATTTGCTGGACAATGCAATGTAACACGGTGAAATGCATCAATGTTTTCAAAACAATCCCAAATGCCATGGCTGTTGTCTAGCCAGGCTCCTTCTCACTTCTAGTGCCAGCAGCAGCAGGATTTTTGTACTCAACGGAACAACAAATGACCAGCACTGGCATTCAAATGGGATTCCCCAGAGTGATACTGCTACTGAGTACAACAGCAGCCATCCCTCACTTAACAGATTATGGCTGGAGCCTGGACTGAAAACCATCCAGGAGAAAAGTGTCTTACAGCTTCCCTCCTGCCACTTCTAAACTACAGAATAATAAAAGTTACAATTCTCTGCATTACATCTTATATTACAAGAAGATATAAATTAGTCAAGCATAAAATATAATAGAGCCTAATTTTCCTTTTTCATTCTTACATCAAACCTTAAAAAGTCACTCAAGGGACTAAATTTTAAATTACAATTAAAAATTGCAATTACATTGCTTAAAATCCTTTGGTTACGTGAAGTGACAACATGCATGGCTGCCTACTTAAATGAATGCAAATTGACTCACGTGACACCAATAGTTCCATAATGCAGATTAAGCAAAGTGCACACATTTTTGTATCTGAGTATATCTGAAACTCCAGCCCTAGTGTTTCTTCTCGTTTAATTGTCATTAGATATTTAGATATATACACACTCACATTTAAATAAAAGGGAAACAGAAAATGGTGCTTCATCTAAAAGCAAAGCGCAAAGCTTAAATTAAATCCATCATTACTGCAATTTTCTGAACCACAGCCTGCCTCAGCATTCCTCAAAATCTCAGTTCACTTCCGTGTAACACAGCCCCTTGCTCACTAACAAAACCACCTGCCACAGGGAGTTAATACTTCCAATCTGAAACTACCCCTGGAACATCTGCTTTGTTTCCTTCTGACTTGGCAAGATGCACGCTTCCATAGGATGGTGAATCTCTACGAATTTTTTAAAATGCATTTGCTTTTGGAAGCAAGCCAGCACACACTCCTTACTGAAAATGAACTAACAGAACCACTCAAATCAGAGACAACCAGGAGGTTACATTCATTTGGGAAAAGCCAGTATTTAACCTACCAGTACTTACCCCAGGCAAGTAGGATTTGACTTGACTACGATGAAACTGCAGACTTTGGGGAAATCAGTGGAATATTAAAAAACTTCTTAGGGGCTCTTCAATTTGTTATTGAAGAGAAAAATCTCTCTGGAGGAGTTCTGGATGGATGGGTGGTTCTTTGGCTGTAATTGCAGCACACAGACCCTGTAGACCCTTAAAGTTCCTGCTTCGTTTGTGGTGAGGAATGTTAGCACTGACCTCACTCTGGCTGGGGCACAGAGAAGGCACAGATGCAGCATGTTTGCAGCATGTTTCCTGCAAGCACAGGCTCTGTGCTGCACTGGTGCTGTGGCATATTTGAAATGTCACCTGACTCTTATGGTACATCTTGAAAAGGACCTAGCACCAACTTTCACTTTCTGAAAAGAGTTTTACCAATTTTGTTACCCCTTGGGGTGAAGTGCAGTGAAATTGATCTGATCAAGGGATCTGACATCAGTACAGGTGCAGCTGCACAGGGTCTGAACCCAAGACTGGGCAGGGGAGGGATGGGGATCCAAAGGACTGCAAAGACAGTGCAGTGCTGTCTTGGATTAACGGATCAGTGGAGCCAGCAGCCATCAGTGTCCATTACAAACCACACCCTGCACAGCATTACCAAAGTAATTCTGTAGGATATACACAGGAAAGGCACACAGCAATTACTGTTGGTTGGGAATCAAAAAACTAGCTTATCCTTGTGTTGGAAAAACAGACCTACATTCTGAAAACCTTAAGAAGCAGAACAGAGAACATGCTGAGTAAGAGGCTTTCCACCTTTCCAAAAGGTTTAAGGAGTGCTAAGTTACTCTCAGATGTATTGCAAGGATTGCTCTTTCCACCCAGGAGACACAGCAGTTCGAGAGGTTTTTGAAGAGACTGGCATCAAGTCAGAGTTCAAGTCCATCCTAAGCATCAGGCAGCAACACAAGCACCCTGGAGCCTTCGGGAAGTCGGACATGTACATCATCTGCCGCATGGAGCCCTCCTCCTTCCACATCAGCTTCTGCCAGCACGAGTGCCTCCGGTGCGAGTGGATGGACCTGGAGGAGCTGGCCAGGACGGAAAACGCCACACCCATCACCAGCAACGTGGCCAAGCTCTTACTGTTCGGGTACCGGGAAGGGTTTGATAGGATTGACATAACCATGAGGGAGTTCCCAGCTGTCTACACGGGCTTGTTCTACAAGCTCTACCACAGGGAGCTGCCCGAGTCCTACAGAAACATGACATGATAGCAATACATTTCACATTTCCTTATAGTAATAATTTAGAACGATTGCAGTGTTGCATAATATAGTTATCCGTGGACTTCTTTTTAGGTAATTATTAGAACATAATTATTCTCTAATAAGCTAAGATATAAATTATTTTTAAAGGTAATTATTGCTATGAGTGCGCATCAGGTTTGTTCTTCTCTACTCCGTAAAGCAAGCATAAGGTAAATAAAATACATAGGTACTTAGAAGAAAACAGAAGTGTTACTGATCCTGAAAATATACTCTGCAAGTCATTTTACCTCCACACACACTGGCACAATAGGTTTAAAGAGCAATATCAAGACAGCATGAAACATTCATGGTTTAATCTGGTATCTGCAAAAGTAGTTATAATATCAGCAAATAATTGCTTATATCTGGCTACTTCAGAGAGGAGTAGGAAAGGCGACATCTTTAGTGCTGTGTGGCACTGGTGCTCAGAATCTGCCATGGAAATCAGCTTTTAGCAGACATGGGAAGGAAAAGGATAGCTTTTTGTCCAGGTCCAGTTTTTGGTCCAGGTTTGTACTGTCCGGTTCTTTTCAGTGCCACGTACCAATCCGAGTATTTCCGTGACCGGTAAGTGTTATAGTTATTGGATTCCAAACGTTCAAAAAAGAAACACTCTTCTGTTGCATATTTCTAAAAGGGAAAAGAGAAAGCATTACTGGTGTAGCACCACAAATCAATTCTTCACATTCAGGGGACTAACTTAGCGAGAATGTGAGCAGTACCTTTGGGTTTAAGAAATAGAGATTAACTGTTTCACGACTAATGAAAGATATTACTGTGAAAATATTGTTAAAAACACCTACAGGAAGAGGTTTTAATCTATGGTTCATTTATTGTCTCTAACACAGATTAAACAGCTTTTAATTTGCTTTTACTGTGTAATTCTTTGTTCAGAAAATGTTAAAAGAAGCCTTTAAGAACAAAATCTTTAAGCAGAATATAGACAATTCAGTACAATTGCCCAAACTGGAAATTCAGGCAGAGGCACATCAAAAGAGGGTGAAAAAAGAAATGTCCTTATTTCTCCCCACAGCATATGCAACACTAGTGCTTTCCTACAGTCTGCTTTCAATGTAAACATTTTGACATAAACCCCATCATTTAGGTGACAAATGACAGCTCAGGCTTCATGAACTATGTATTCCTTAATATCCCCCAGAGGTGACATTTCAGGAGCTGGACTGCTGTCTAGCAAGAGCGGGATGCCAGTCACTGCACTGTCAATCTCAGTACCTGGAAAACCCCTCTGTGTTTTTTCTTTTCAAATACACTTCAGTCCAGGCTGCATCCAGAGTGCAGATCTGGCAGTAGAAGCTTTCTCAGCACCTCATGAAACACCTGAACTCTGTCAAACTAAATGCCGGTTATTCTCACAAATCTTTGAGCACAATTTGAATCCATAACATCAAAAGACAAGAATTTCCCTTCAAGTCAAGTCCTTGAAGTCTGGCAAAACCTGGCTGATCACAGCAAAACCACATAAGCATGACAGAATGAACAAGTCATATCCTTAAATAACAAATTATTTACCATAAAATACAAGTCAGTCAAAATTCTTCCTTTCATGGGAAGTCTGGGAAATTTCTTCATTAAATTAAATAATCACATTTCATTCCATAAAGTGAAAGTATTTCATTCTTATAATTAATCTGGAAAGTCAAAATAAGCCATATCAGATGGTAAACGCTTCAGTTTGTTCATAGAAAATCTGCTGGAACAGATGCATTTCTGCACAAATATTTTCAGTTAAAAGAGCATTTTCCAAGACAAGGTTTTGACTATCTGCATTCACAACCAGCCATTTCCTCCAGTGGTAGAGATAACCTCTCCCCCACGACTGAGTCTGTTAGTAAAGAACATGAAAATGCTCAATTAAAAGCTGCATCATCCAGATTTCCAGAGAAGAACACGACTCATTGCACCCCCACGCAGATCACCAGGGTGAGCAGTGGTCCACGGGCTGTGCAATAAATCATCCTGCAAAGCCCAGTTCAGAACAAACCCTGCAGCATGTCTCAACAAGTAATTACAAAAACATCCAACAAGATGAAAAACAGGCCTGAATAAGAATTTGCAAACATATTTCCAAAAATGTTAATTTATTTGTAAAACAAGAACACTACACAAATTGATCCTGGACACTGAAAAGTAATTAAAAAACCCCAGACATTAAAAAGGACGGAGTAGTACTTGAGTGACCGATGGATTAGAGGACTAAATTATGTGTTTAGAAATTAGGGTTCCATAATGTTTTAAAAGAAATTTCAGCAGTGTTTCACCATGTGCAATTCACCACAGACATTTCCAGTGTACACTGTTTGCGAGCTCTCGTGAAACACCGCCCTGCTCTAACTGAACAAGAGATGCTGGCAATTAGAAACAGTTTCTTGCATGTGTTTAGAGGCAAAAAATGGTAAAGGCACAGCCAGCCACAGACTGTTGGAAGGCACAGCACAGAAATTCTCGTGGAAAAACATTGCCAGTGCTACAGACAACAGCCGTGAAATTGCAGCAGCATTTGTTAGCCTGGTTGGAGAAAAAAAGTCTTAAAAGAGTAGAGTTTCCACCTATGAATAACAAAAATGTTGTGTGCAGCAAGCATGATTCAAGTAATACCCATTTCCAGAAACAACACCAAAGGAAAAAAGAGTTTTACAAGCTCAAGTGAGAAGCACAAAGTGACCCAACTTTACACATTCTGAGAGTAATTCCGAGTGACTGGACAATACTTTACAAGCATTTCACCTTACACGAACTAAGCAACTAAAACTGCTGCAAGGGAAGCATATTCTACAAGCAAACCCACCATGCAACAGCCGGTCAGAAATCCCAAATATAAACACACCCGTGTTTATGTTTATCATCTCACAAATGGTGCTAAACACTCGATTTTGACCATTCTGTGTCACTCAGGGTACCGAGTGCGATTAGAATGGGAAGCTGAATGCCACCGCACCAGCACCACAGGAAATTCCCAATTATCCTTAACTCAAGAATAGTACAGTGGACAACTCCTCACATTTTCTTCAACTGAGCTGTCACACAGTATCTGAGTAACTTGAAGCAGGTTCTTTAACTGCATTCCCGAGCCCACACAAAACTCCCTGGAGCCAGAACTGAGGAGCACCCTGGGGAGCCCTGCTCCGGTAAAACTACTTTCAGTCTTATTTCATGGAGGCAGAGGAGGGGAATCAGAAATCATTTCTGCAGCCCCTGGCATGGGTTTTTCATTAGCTGCAGTTCAGCCAGGGTTAGGAATGCACATTGCTAGCCCCAGTCACGGAGCAGACTTGCACAGAGGCTGAGCAGCGCTGTGTGAATACACAAAGCACCAGGGACTATTGCAAACCAAAATTCTGGCAGGGTGGATGCCCTGCAGTGGTGCTTCACCAGGCACTGAAGGATATAAATGTGGATGAGGAATTTACAGTGTCTAGGTCTCATAAGCAAAATGAACGTAATTGCAGCTCTTAAAGCAAAATTTATCATTTGGCTCTGAGAGACATTAACTCTCCGAGTCTGCTGCACACACTGGCTTTAAAACACAGTTAAAATTCAGCTGATACCAATAAAACACACAAGAGTTTAAACTAAAACTAGTCTCACTAGAGAGCAGCTTAATTTATCCACATTTATATAACTTTTAAAATTTTATCACATTTTCAGAAATATTTTTCTTGCCAGTTTTCTAGTTAGGAAGTAGAAATGCCAAAAAAAACTTGATTCTCTACAAAGAGGAAAATGAGAAAATAATTTATACAGATTAGTACCATGAAAGTAAATTTTTTAAAGAAATTGGCTTTACTTTCCCCTTCAAAAAGGTCTTTTAAAATCGCTTTATGTGCAAGTAAGTGAAAGAGGAAAAAATTACTCCTGAGGGTAAAAAGGCAGACACTTTATTCTTCATTTGTTTTTATAATTTCCTGATCACTGTGATTTTTTTTCCCCTCTCAGACAAGCCATTCCTGTTAAATTTTGCAGCTTCTAGGTAGGGCAGAAATACCCAAGTCCTCCTAACTCCTATTTCAAGTAAGTGACAGAAGCTGTGCAGAGCTCATTTCTCCTGATAAATCCCACACCGAGCAGCTGAGTAAATCGTGCAGGAAGAAAGGCTACCCCACACAGAGCAGGAGAAAGCAACACAGAGACATCAGGCAAGTGCTGCTTACCAAGGCCAGCAATCTGCCATCCTCCTTCATGGCCAGGAAGCGATTGGCACTGACACCTTTGATGGACACCACTCCTCGCTCCTCCGCCTGAAGCTGCAGCTTGACTGCAAACAAAAAAAATAAAAAGGACAAAAGGTTTCACAGCCATCCTGGGATTGCAGCACTTGACAGTTACTGCTTCAAGCCCTCCACTGCTGAAAGCTTCAGCTTGCAATGAAAATAGTAAATTTTCGACCTTTGCCTTCCTCATCCCATTTTTACAAAGAAAGTAGCTACTCTCAAATCGGCAACGGCGAGATTGAGTTATTCTATCTTCATTTTGCATAAAAGCAGCTTAAAACTCATGAAATTCCTTGAAAGGCCACTTAGGGCACAGTCAACTGCTCCCAGAAAATGGAAATTTTTTATGGCAATTTTTCCAGAGGTATCTGTCAATGTTTGCAGAACAGCATCGGACACTGAATGCACACAGCTCTGTACAGGCAGACTGTCAGCGAGGCTAACTCAGACTGTTCAGGTCCATATCACTCCCTAAGGGTTCTGGCAGTTCCCAACAGAAAATATCCATTAGTTTACCTCATCCATCCAACAAGTGGGTGGAACAAACAAACAGAACTGCAGCAGTAGGTGAAGGCAGCGAAGGCACAAGAAACAGTGTTATACAAAGCAGGAACATGTTTTGCATCAATTAAAAGAAATTAGAGATTTTATTGAAATGAAAACCTGTAAACTCCTATCACACAGCTTTTAGCTACTACCTATGAATTATTAACACCGTGACTGATTTCTGTAGCCATAAATTAAACCCAGTAGTTTGGATGAACCCATGAAAGCTTCCCCTTTTGCCTGTTGTATACAACATCTCAGACAAGAGCCTCCTTCACCTACCTGCTTTGGTTTCAGCAGGTACTTTACTCTGTTTGGAGATGCAGTTTTAAATAGCTTGAGCTTTTCAGCCATCAGAATAAATGCCTGAAGTGACTGTAAATTTTGGAGAAGGAGCATCTCTTGAGATTCAGAGAGAGGTTGTTGCTTATTTGGCTTTTTGTTGAGGGGAAAAAAAGACAGCGCTGAAGAAACCAACCGAAACTCAAACCACCAGGAATACAAGGATCATGAAACTGTTGGGTTAATTGCTGCAACTCCTTTTTCAGGGTAAAAGCTAAAAGTCAGGCGCAATTTCATCTCAGAATCAAGTGTCCAAAATACAGCGCTCCCAAGTCATGAGGCCAAAATCAGACTTGTGAACAGCTCCAAACACTTTGGTGTAACTCCTTAACGAAGCAAGAACGTGGAAAAGTGCTCTGGGCAGGGACTGTGGGAAATGGACTTTTGAGATGTGCCAAGCACACAGCTTTCACCACACACTTAACAAGAAACAGCCGTGGAACAGCTGAAAATTAATATTAATTACTGCAGTACTGACTTATTATACTTTGTGACTTTCTCTGGACAAAAATGCACACGAAATCCTACAGCATCACACCAGGCCAGAAGTTCAAATTCTGTAAAAATAAACCTGTAAAGGTTTGTAAGTCCTGTGAAAACTTGTATAGCTTGTGAAAAGAAAAAAAGAAGCCCAAGGTATTCCTGCAGAGTTTGAAAAGAGCCGCAATACTGAAAGCCCCAAAAGGAAAATGAGCTTCACTGTGTTTTCCTCTCCAACTCAAAAAACGTGAACAAACAGAGCCAGAACAGTACTGTGAGATTTTCAGGTGTCAGTGTTATTTTACAGCTTTACTAATGCAGTGAGTATTTGCCACAGGGTTACACTGAACTGGAGATGCCAAGATACAACACAGCCTTACTGATCAAACACATTTTGACCACATGATCGTCGGCAGAAGCGACAATTTTAGGTTTAGCTCACTGCAACTAAGAGAAATGTATCACTTGACCAGCAAACTGCATCTTTTGCAGCCCTTCATCACCAACAGCAACAATGCAGACTCTGTTCATCATTTCACATCTACTCCCAATACTTGTTTACAGCATAACTGAACCTCAAGACTCCATCCATGAAAGTCAAATAATTAAGACATTTGTAGCCCCAAAAAAGTAGCAGATTGTTGTGAAAGAGCTCATTAACCAAGGGTTAAAAAGGCCAGTTTTCCCAGATATTCTGGCCCCTCTAGCATAGCAGTGAGTTTTTTCCCTGTTTCCATTCATGCCCTGCAATCCATGAGGAATGCCAAGCACAAGGCTCTGCTCGATGCCTGCTGGTGTTGTGAGAACACAGAGCTCACCTGCTGAGCAAACATCCCCAGGACTGGGGCTAAGTCATCATTAAGTTACTAAATTAAACAATAAAACCAACTCAAAGGACCCAGGAAATTTACAGCTCCTATTAAAGACTTTCTATCATAATAAGCTTAATAGAATCATTCTGCTGAGTAAGAAGGAATGAATTCAGGACATATATTTGCACTTTCACACCAGCGGAGAAACTCTGAGTGAGGTAGTTCAAGTGAACTTAGAGTGCCTTCCAGTCATATAAAAATGGACAGAGAGGAAATGTTTTTTCCCAACAATACACAGAGGTTCTGTTAGAGATTCGTATTCACTGATGTTCTGGGTGAAAAACACTGCAAGCTATACAGTCCAACCCAAATTTCCAAAGAAACCAGTACAGTCTGTGGCATTAAAGGAAGCTGGACCACACTGCAACAGGCACTGAGATGTTCTTTCACAGGGTATGTGGCCAGGACAGATGGACAAGCTGCATGTCAAACTAAACAGTGTATTTCAGAGAGTTACAAATGGGCATTTATTTCACAACTTGGAGAGACTTTTCTAAGAATATGGAAGTTGAAAAGTGGTATTTAATAGCACTGTGGTTGGCAAAGTTTCACATTTCTGTTAAAAAATGAATCTTCCTAGTTTTCTTAGAGACCTCAAAAAAAAAATTATTGCCAAGGCAGTTTTGCACAGTCCAGTGGAGAAAATAATTTTAAGGACAAGTAGCTAGACAGGAAAGCTGTTAGCAAATGCAGAGAATAGAGAAAACATGAACATTTTCCAAAAGTACTTTTAATCTCCTGAGCACTAGAACTGGAAAGTCACACGTACAATGCAAACTCTCAGGTCCTTTCGCAGTTCTAATAAACCAAAGGTTTAGAGTGGCCCAGACCCAGGAACTGCACAACTTAAATGGTCCCAAATGGTTTCATTGCTATGCAGCATAAACGGTTCAGCCAAAAATCTCCTTCAAAATCAGTTCCTTTCAAAGACCTGGGCAAAATCTACGAACTTAATACTTCAGAAAAACAGAGCTGCAGATTCTGGGAGTTGCTCACTGCTGAGCTGGTACTACCTTTTGACTCCCAGTGGGAATCTGTTGGCAAGCCCTTTGCCCAGGGCAATCCCTGTGAGCAAAGCCACGTGCTGGTATTTCACTCACAGCAGCTGCACTGGCTAAGATGTTCTGGGGCATGAGAATGCCACAGGATCAGTAAGGAAAAGGGAAAATAAAGATTACAGGGAGGAGAGAAAGGGACAGAAACACATTAGGAATAAAATAAAAGGCAAACAAAAAGAGCAAAGAGCAGTGAAGACAGGGCAGGGTAAGGGAAGTACAGGAGGGTGCTGTACTGGAGCATGAGGCAAACTCACACATTTGAAGAATGTGGAACTTGAGGATGTATTGGCCAAAGGGATTAACAGAACCCCCATTTTCCTACTCCTCCACAAGGAAATGGGAACTCTAACCACTATATCAGAAAAACCCAAAGTAAAAACCAACTATGAGCTTCTGGCTTTGGATGCATTTACACAGCAAAGAACGGTTTGATTACAGCCTCAGCTGTATTTTCACTGTTACCCTTCTGGCTAACACCCTACAGACAGACTTCAGTGCAGACTAGAGCCACAAGTACCAGCCCCAGTGTCAGGATCACACAAAACTCAGATCAGAAGGACTCTCTAGTCCAGCCTCCTGCTGAAGAGACTCCATCACTTCACAGTGAGAACCGTGCCTGCCACACCACAGCTAAGGGAGCAGCTCACGGCCTGGGAAGAGAGGACAAATTGGATACTATTTCAATCCCCATTTTCACTAACATACAGCTGCTTTACTGGGACAAAAAGCAAAACACCTCTCACTCAGTTTACGAGAAGGGAGAGTTTCTGTACCCCCAAAAATCCCAGGCTGCACGTCTCTGGATCAATGACTAGTGTTACTACAGTCTGCTGTGGAAAAGCTCAGCCCCAGCCAAAAGCTCAGGGCCCATCTCCAACATATTTGCAGAGGCCCTGTAAGGAAAGTCCTTCCATGAGGCCCCCGAGTGACAGCGCGGTGAGCTGCTGCACCAGCTCCCATTGCCCATGCTCCCGCACCTCTGTGCCCACAGGAAAGCACAAAGCAGCTATTTTGCAGTCTCACTGTAGAGGTGGGTCAGCTCCAGAGGGAATAAGCATCAGAAATGCAAGGAAGTTCACAAAAGAAGAGTAAGGCTCAACAACGTTTCGCTAAATGCAACACCCTACAGCCGAATTCACACTCCGCCATCCTCCGTGGCTGAAGCTGGCCATTCCTTCATGCTTGGGGGCAACACCTATTCCCAGCCAGGTGTCCAAGCAAAACATGGAGTCAGACACGCTTGCTCCACACCTAACACGACAAACCCTCCCAGCAGCTGGTTCAAAGCTACACATGCATTTACAAACCCACAAACCCACATATATTAAACACCTCCCTTCTGGCTTTTCCTGCCTGCTGGATCAGATCCAAACCCCAGCTGGGTGATGCCTACTGTAACTTTCTTAAAGAATTACAAATATCTTTGTGTTCCTCTGTCCCACATCAGTCTCTGACAGCTTCTGATAATGTCTTTCTCAAAGACACAATTAGCAATTTAACATCTTCTGCCATTTGATAAGTGCTGACATATGAGGCATCCCCAAGTCTTCAGACTGTGAACAAGAGAACAACTCTTTGCTTGCTTTCATGCACTCATGGTAAAACTGAGCCACTGCCAGAGTCACTGATGCGCACACTGCCTAAAACCTGGAACACATATGAGGCAGCGAAAGGAGAAACAGAGAGGAAACAACTAGGAAACCTTAGCAGGAGAGGTGGGCTGCTAATAAGCCAAACCATCAGAATTGCAACAAAAACAATCAAGCCAATGGAGTGTCAGGATGAGAAACAGTGAGTCACGCTCCCATACAAAGGCACATTTCTTTGCCTTTGCATGACAGCATTCTAAGTGTATCTTTTTCCTTTTTGCCAGCCAGAGGCATAAAACCACTCACAGACAGACCCAAGGCGTCCAAAATGTAAACATCTGCAACAAAAATACACACTCGTGAAATGCAAACACTTCAGGAAGTTCCGGTTACACTTAAGAGTAAACCACAGCTTAAAGCAGAACAGTAACTTGTGTAACTGTTTAAGCATCCACCCACTATCCTAATCAATCACATTAACATGGACATTCCCAGACTTTAAAAGTTTTCACCTTTTTAATTAGTACTTAATACAATGGAAATTATTTCCCTATTTAGGTTCTCCACCTATTCTTATTTATATCTTGACCTCAATTCTTGCAAGTACCCAGCTCTACCTATTATGCACCTATGGCACTGGGAATCCTCCCCATGAAACACTGATTACCAAACACACAGCATTCTTTGGTGCTCCCTATAAATTTCATATAAAAGACAGTAACATCATCCTGCAGAACAATAATTTCACAGTAGTGTGACATCCAACACTTCTGGCACCAGTGTGACACTGTGCTCCTTGCCTGTGTGCCCACGTGTAAAACACGCACAGCCACACTTCTCCACTTCTCACAGCTTGTGTAATCTGGTTGATCAAACCTGGACGAGCCCTTTAAAAGTTAAAATGTCATGCAAAAACAAATCCAGAGTTTGTGGATTCTGCTTACAAAGCACGACTTGGGCATTTTGTGCTGCCGAGTAAACAGCGATTGCTTCGCATTAGGAAAAAGATTTCATATGCCAGAAATGCCAAGTCACCATCATGTAAAACCCTTCTAAATGCCTTCTGCCACACTATTTGCTGACTCCTTGGCGTTGCAGATGAACTGATGCATCTTTGGAAGTCAAGAGGGCAAAAGCAAATAGAAAAAAATCCTAACTTGACCAGAGAAGAACTTCGTTCCTTACTGGGTACGGGTAATTAAGCTTAGTCTCCAAATTACCATTATTTTCACCTCATATCCTTGATTTAGAAAAATGTTTCAGGGTTTCCTTATCAAAAGAATAATGCATGCCTGTACACATGTAGTATTTTTAGGACTGTTCCCAAAGGGCTTTTCTTAGCAAGGGTAAGGTATCCCCTGCGTTGTTTTCATCTGCTTTCACTTTGTTTCATATTGACTGAAGTAAATCACAGAATAATCACTTTTGGGTGTTGAACCTCAGGACAAAGCTGGTGCTGTTCAGCCAACACAGCCGTGTCAGAAGACACGTACAGAACTTGCAGAAATTCAGCTTTATGTTTACTGTGCATTCACTCATCTCCATGTAACTATGACCTGTTTTTCACTTGCAGCAAAACAAACACATAAAACCAGGGACAACCCAAGGCAAACACGGGAACAGCATTTCAGAAGACAGAGAAGGTAAAATGTGTAATTTTTAGAAGGTATTTTGTAGTGTTCCTCTTCCAGGTACAACTCACACAACTACTCAGTAGTACACAGTATTTCAGGGCTGTGACTGATGCCGGAGCACTAACACATGAGATGAAAGGCAAAGGCTGCCAGAGCAGTGGTGAGACATTGCTGATCCATAGGCTCAATAAGCCTCAGGGTCACAGTTGGAAAGGAAAAGCTGAATTTTAGGAATGCCAAGAAGAATAGGGAAATTGGATTTCAGAGAGTCTGGAGCACAGTGGTGAAAAAGGAACTCTGTCAGGCACCCAGAGTCCAGAGAGATGGCAGAGCAGACATGGGGAGGAAGAAGGAACAACCCCATACAGAGGAGCTCCTGTGAATTGAGCTGCCTCAATTCACAGCTGAGTGAATTCACAGAATTCACTCAATTCAATACAGCTGATTACTATTAACCTGGCCAAAAGGTTGAACCAGTGACTGTGCTGGGTTTGTACTTCCCCCGTCTCCAGTACAAATGAAACTGAATTGATCATTGAGGCTTTATAAATATTTTTGCAAAAAGTAAAAAAACTAAAAAAACTTTAAAGCCATACGCATGCACACACAGTATAGCACTGGTGCCAGCCCAGCTCCTTTATTGCAAGGACAGTGCAAATGCCACAATAAGCTCGAAGTCTTACTTCATCCTCCTATTTCATCCCCTTCCATCAAGCTGTGTAACCACCCTGTGCTGACCTTTAAATAAAGCATGCACAGGGGAACAGCACGAGCTGCAGTGAAGGACAAGAGCTGTCAGTCACTGCTGACCCAGCACAGTAATGAATACCAGTCTTCAAAAAAAGCTCTAATTTGCTTTTGAATGCAGCCCTGCTTGAGTAAAGTTTTCTTTGTAAGAAATCAAATTCCTTGACTGAAAACAAAACACACAGTGCATATTTGGGTAACACTCCTCAATTTTATTCTTAACACTCCTCAATTATATTCTGAGTACATTTGAATCATACTAAGAAGGGATGTGAGCATTTTCCTGACAACAAAAGAGAGACCTTGGAATCTACAGCTTGGAAGAACCTACTTGACTCCCTGCTGCTTCAGCCTGACCATCGCTAGTGCCCATATCCTGGTTTAGATTTGTGTGATGGTTTCAGCGTCCACACTGCTCCAGACATCTCCTGCAAGAGGGTGCTCCTGCAGTACACCAGCTACAAGCACTGGCCATCACACTGTCTCACCTTCCACCATATGAAAGCAGCAGCCAGGCACCCCACTCCTAGTAGCATTTTCTCCTAATAAAATATCACACTGACAATACTGATCCATGGGATTAGAGCCTGATCACTGGAAAACACCTTAGTACTTGCTCCAGCACAGATAAGTGCTCTGGAAGAGGCTACTGCTTGAAGCTGTAAAGCAAGCAGAAGGTTGGGACTGAAATAAGTAATACCTGGCAACATGAGGCAGTTCTGTGCACCTCTTCAGCTCTGAGGAATTCCTGCATTTCTAAGGACATGAGCATTGTACATTTTTTTTCCTCCACTGAATGAACAACATTACTGTCAGCCAAACATCCATAGTGAGTCTGTAAACATCTCTAAAACCACAAAATTAATCCTTCCTATTTACATACTCCATGAATTTTCTTTGTAACACAGTCCCAAAATTACTATTCTAACCTGAAATATTACACAGGTGACTATTGCATAGACTCTGTTCATGCTCTTCAAGACATCCATCTGGGAAAACATTGTATCCTGTCCTGCATTTTAACAGATGAGATGGTTCAGCACGTGGCATCACAGGACAGGCAGTGACAATCAGCTGCCACTGCAGAGGGACACTCCATTCCACACTCCCATCCTCGGACTCGCACCACCTCCCTTGCACCAGCTCTGTCACTTTTCTTGGCACTTCACTGATGGATATGTGGTGAAAAAGAAAGACTTCAAGATTTTTCCCCCAGTACCCAGAAACACAAAGAAAAGATACCAAAAAATTTATGCTAGTCGCTAGAGGTGCTACAGACCTTCCCCCAAGCCCAGATCAAGATGCTGCAGTAACTGCAAACTCGAGTATGTTAAGGACATCCTTTAACACCAAAAATAACCCCAAAGCTACACCCCTACAGAATAGCACAGAGTATCTGGGGATAAGGGGTAAATTTGCATCAGGCATCGTGGGCCAGCCTGAGAGCAGAAAGGAAAGAACAAAGAAACAGACTACAAATATTTTCAAGCTGTATCACAACTGACGTCTCTCCTTGCTCTTAGAAAACACCACCATGCAGGATTCCACAGCCATGGCTACCAGGATTTTGGGACTTGCATATTCCAGGAATCCTAATGATTGTGGTTTTATGAGATCTGCTAAAACCCTGTCAGAAGGTAACAGACAAACCCCCGAGCTCTGCAGCACAAGAGCAGAATTTCGCCACACTGGCACAGCACACGGCCATGGAGTCTGGGCCCTCCTTTGCCCTTTCCCAGTACCCTCAGTCTCCCTCTCTTTGAATCACTCAGTCAATGTGGTTTCAAGCTCTGAAAGTCAAAGATGAGCGACAGGCTCACCCGGGGTCACTCCAGCAGCAGCGCACCATGACAGCTCCTGCAGGACCACCTCCACCCAACTGTGCAGACATCATCTCATTTGTATTCACGGCTGATCTTATCGAGCGCCAGTCAAAATCTGGCCCTACCCTGAAAAAACAAAAAACTGCATAAGATAATAACCCTAAAATGCCACCAGCACTCCAGAGAGTTGCCCTTTGAATATTTTTATTGACAAGTCTGGAGGGAGCAGAAGTGGCAGACAGGACAAAACAGCTGACCCACATATTGTTGCCAAACACCACTGAAAATGATGAAGGGTGAGAGAGCTGCTTTATTTTGAAACACATAGTCTTAAAAAGGTTCTAACAAAAGCAAAGGCTATTAATTCTCCATCAGGATTGAAACAGTATCTCATTACCAACTTTAAGGCTTCACAAATCATGCTATAAACATTTCAGATATCACCTGGTATAAATATTCAATTTACAGCTGTCGTACACTTATGTATGTTCTTCAGCAACAGTAACTTGAGCATTCTCTGGGCTGCATGGGGTCTGGTTTGGTTTTATCAGATAACTGCACTAAACACGCTGTCACTGACAGTCAAAAGCACCATTAATTCCAGGGTTGTGAACCAGTTCAGCACAATCCATCACCTCTCAATTATCCTGGAACAGATGGCCAGTGATCCCAGGACAAAGCTCCCAAGAGTGCTAAAAACCATAATGATCAACCAATTATTTATTAGAACTGCCTGCCTTATCTGTAATCCAGGGGAGCTGGGGAAAGCTTACGAAGTGTCACTGAAAAGACTGTGATTTAAAACTCAGGTTGAGTTACTAATATAATTTACTTTCTGCAAAATGCTTTTAAATATGACCCCACTACACATAAACTTTCTCTTAGAATCAGCTGCACAAATTTCAAGCATTCATGAACCAAATTAAAACCAACAGTCACAACATAGTATCTGTATTTGTCTTTTCCAGCTCTGGGAGTGCCGTGGCTAACAGGAGTTGAATTATCATTTTCCTGCAAACCAGACTATGTAAGTACCTAAATGTGCTCCTGATTTCCTAAGTGAGATAATCTAAGGGCTAAATCCTGCCCTCTAGTGTACCTGTGGGTAGTGGTGCCCTTGGAACCTTCCCCACTTCCAAACTGGGCAGAAAACAGCTGGGAGGGACAGGACAGTTCACTGCCCACTGGAGACATCTCCTGTTGCCTTGGTTCACCTTTGGAGTGTACCTGCTACTGGATCACACAGCTCTGGGGTGGGCAAGACTCACTAGGAACAGGGATAGAGGATTAGCAGACACGGTGAGAGATGAGAAGGCATCCTCCCCTGAGCAGGAACATGACAGTATTTCTATGACAAAAGAAGCAAAGGAAGCATATTCTCAGCTTTTTCACGCAGGGGATCTCTCCTACCTCATCCCCTAAAGGCAGCTACATTGAGGAGCCAGGAGGAATTTCTGTGCTATGCCACAAAGTACTTGGAAAAGCAGTTAAGGTCTGTGCAACAGATCAAAAGTAATGCAAAAAGAGTCTGTTTCCAGAAGGACTTGGGTAGAAGGCAATGCATTTGAACATTTAGGGGCACGGTTATTTTTTAAATGAATCACCTCTCACTTAGTGTTAAGATCTGGAAAAGATCTTGCCCTGTCAACAGCTCTGGCCACATCTGTGGGACACCAAAATGGGAAAGGAGATATTCCAAGTCCCAAACAATTTACACACCTACAAAAGCAAAACACCAGGTCCTAAACCTTCATACGGAAACACTTCCTGACATTTGCTCAACTTGAGGATCGCCATGAGTTTTCTCCCATTGCATGGATCAGTGATCAGATTTCCATCATCTTTACCAAGCTGCTCTAAAAGTCAGTCTATACTTCAGCAGAGTCTTTCCAAAACATTTAGACCGTAACCATTTAAATGTTGTGAGAGAGACAAGTCAAAATCTTAACATTAACAACTATTTATGAAAGGAACCTTCTTAAGAAATTTTCCTGGACCAGTATTACCCTATTTTACATTTTCTTCAGATATTTATGGAAGAGGAGAGAGGTATTGAGCAGGAAGAAGGTATTTCATACATCTGCAGGGTTGACTGAGCTCACACAGCTGAATCCTTTCCAAGTGAGAGGCTGGAGCCTTGTCACCTCATTAAGGAGTGGACAAGAATGGCTCAGGATGTCCTGTGTACTGTCTTGGGTTATGCTCATCATGAAACAAAGCTGCTTAAGAAATTATGGAAATACATAAATGACAACCATTCCTCATTAAGGGAAACTCTGAAATGAACCAGCTGTGCTAGTAGACATGTTCTAAATGTATGGATAAGTGTTCCTTTTCCATTCTCCAGGTTTTTCCCCCTCACCAGCACTGTAGCCTCTTTGAGGAAAACACCTCTAGAGAGTTTCTAAAAGCCTTTCCAAAAACACTGCGTCCTTTGTATGTTTTCCAGGGCATAAATCAACAGTTGTTGATCAACAACAACAACAAACCAGCCATGTTTTTCGTTTTGCTTTAGACAACAAAACTCTCAGAAAGTACCTTCTGTTTCTTGTTTGTCTGAAAGTACCTCTTGAAGGGAAAACACTCCGGACAGAGTCCCCAGAGTGTGTCCAAAGGGGCCCTTCACTGGAGTCACGGCAGCACACACATCAGATGTGGCAATAATGGCCATGGAAGACGCTCTGTCCTGGGTTTCAGCTGTGTGAATCATATGATCCCAATCCTCCAGCAGGCAGGACGTCAATTTCCATTCTTAATTTCATTAATGACACAATTATGAATAAATGAAGGTGAGTGGGGTGAGTGTAAAAACGTGCCGTGACCTAAGGCAGATGTGTATTTCGAATAAAGGCAGGAGGAGAAGAGCTAAAAAGGACATGGATCATGAAAATTGGTTTATAGTATTAAAACTTTGGTCTGAAATATGAGGAGACAGTAACTTGCCTTCTAAAATAAGAACTTTCTTTAAAAGTAAGAAGGATGATGTGCTACTGAAATGTTATTTTGTATAATTAATTCCTAAGAATAGCAGCAACCACAAGCATCTCTACTAACTGGCCTTTAATTATTTCTACGCCAAATTGGGCAGACATTGCATTTCTTTTCTCAAAACCACCTTACAAAACCTTTTGCTTAACTAAGAAAATCACCCTGAACTACTCGAGGTGTATATTTTCTTTGCTAATGGCTTTTTTAAAGTCCTCTCACGTTGTCCAAGATTTATTGCCCTCTGCCATGCCAGGAATACCACGAGATTTCACAGGGACTTCCACAGAGCAGAACTCAGCAGGTCAGAGTTGAGCAGAGTCGTGTGGAATGACGTATTTATAGCAAGGATGCTAAGGATGTGAACCACGCAATGCCCCAGCAATGAGCCTCGCTGATGCTTCAAGCACTGATTATTCTCTGCTTCTCAGAACTAGGGTTCTTCCAGGAAAAAAAAAAAAAAAAAAGGAAGAAAAAGCAACAAGCCAAGAGCTGTCTGATAATCAAAAAAGGAGATAATTCACTACTAGGAAAGCATGAGATGTCAGTTGAAAATTTTGGTATTGATAAGGCTCAAGAGGAAGAGAAAACACACATTTGATGGACTCAAGAATGAAAAACTACTATTAGTTTTCTTGAGAGAATAATTAAAAAAAAGGCAGGAGGGAAGAAATTATTATGTGGGAGTTCTATGATGAAAAAGGCAGCAGGGATAAAATACCACCTCGACTCAGGGCAGCCTGGCCCAGCCAGGTGAGCACACAACAACACACACCACTGCAAAAGACAAAAGACAGGCAATGAGGCAAGAACCCAACAGCCATGGCAATGCCGTGGACTCAGCTTCAGCCTTGTACATCCTCCACTCAACATCACCTCCCTTTGCAGCACATTTCCATAGCTACTTCTAGGATGAGGTGACATGTCTGATGAACTAATGAGATTTATTTCCTTTAAGGATTCCTGTTACAAGATTTCTTTGGAATTGTTGGGTAAAACTAATTGTTTTGCAAAAGGTCAATGTCCAAAGTGGAAAGTAGTATAAAGAATCTTTGGTCTGTCTCCTCACTTCCTTTTCCTCCTAGTCCCCGACTTTAGCCCGGTCCCTGCATCCATCACCCAGAGCACAGGTGCAAAGCAGATGAAGAATCCCAGTAAGGCATTTCACCTGCTCCTCATGCCAAGTGCCTCCAGGCAGGTCCTGCACGCACTGCGCAGCAACAAATTCCCTCCAGCCAGGAATCTCACTGGGACGATCTGACAGCTCCGCAGCAACAACCTGTACCTGCGCTGAAGGAAACGTCTCGCACAAAGGCACATCAAAAACTCACCACTACATCCACAAAACCTCCATGCTGAATGCTTCCAAAATATTCTGAGCTCTGCAAAAGGCAGTTTGTTTGTAGGACAAAAAGCAGCCTGTGTTGGTAACAGCAACCTGCCACATGCTCCCTGCAAGCCTGTGATTATTCAGTCCATGGGCTGTGCTCCCAGCCCAGGAGCCTTTCCCTCCCTTCAAAAGACTGGATATTGGAGGGGCAACCTCCTCCTGCTGCTGCTGGAATCCATACATTTTATCTGTATCTAAATCATCATTAATTAAGTTTAAAAAAAAACCAAAAAAACAAACAATGCAACATGTAACATTTTAAGCCAAAAAGGTGTTCTGACAGTAGTTTGCTATAAACCCTGCTTCCTTGGCCAGAACAGAACTCCTCTGTTCCTAAGAGTACCTGTTTGCCAAAAGTGCTCCTACTCATGAGCACCTACCCGCACCGGGAAAAAGAACAACCTCCTCTCTACCCTGATGCATCCAACGCATTCACCGCCGCAGTGTAGAGCCGTCAAATGCCATCAGACCCGTGTAAGGGCCACGCAAACGAACTCGAGACCCCTTCAAGCCCGTAACAAAACCTCTGTGCACCTGACGAGCTCTGTACTCAGCAGGTTGAGCGCGGAGCCGCCAGCGAGGCTTTGCCCCGGGACATCCCGCGGGTGTCGGTGCGGGACCACCAGCTACGGGAGGTGGGTATGAATTACCTGGGTATGAATTAACTGGGTATGAATTAACTCCGTCTGCGTACTCGCGATTATTCGCGTAGGAGCATTCGGCACATTGACGGGCGCTTTCCAAGCACGGCTCGCTGCCGAAGCTTCGGCAGGGCGGGCCGGCCGAGGCGCGGCCCCTCTCGC